>APFE030354343.1:9733-106155 GCA_000404065.3 Pinus taeda | reverse complement strand
GATAATAGTCAAATTTTCGGTAGCGTTTTTTAAGGGTCATTCGACAAATTAAAGAGGTGACAAATTCTCATATTCCAACCGTTGGATCATGTGCCGACCCTTTTCCAATTTGTTGCCTCGTTAGTGATTGCCACTGGGCCTAGTTTGACCAAAACTTTGACCGGCTATATCTTGAGTATACAAACTCGGATTTGAGTGTCCTTCACACCATTGAAATCAAAATGAAGAGCACTAAAATCTAGTCCTAGTTTCACTTCAATCCAATGACTTTAATTTTTGAGATTTTTCAAGGCCACTTTTTGGATCCACCTAGATCAATCAGTTTCCTTGTTTATAACAAAATTTACTATTTTTAGTAATTTTTTGGGTCCTAACTTTCCAGAGTAGTTTTGACACACTAAATAAAGTTTTTTTTTGAGGTCTACAATTGATTTGTGGCCACGCCAAATCCTATAGTAATCGAAGAGATCTTTCAAATGAGGTATCGTATGCGGCAAACGGAGATAATATGACCAAGTTACAACCCCGAGAATTTGGCTGCCCAACTAACCCCAACGGGGCCCACAAAATATTGGTGTTCCATCTCTCGAGGTTAGGATTTTGGTTGTTTAGGGGTTTCCCTTATTGTTTAATAATAAAAAGGCCCTTGATCCTCATTGTAACATAGTTCAGAGGCATGTAGCCGCCACATCTCTTCTCAAAGATAAGTTACCATCACCTGAGCTAGTTTATTTACATTTTTGTATGTAAGCATTTTTCAGTTCTTTGGTATTAATGAAATGAAGTTTTATTTATATGACATCTCTGTGTTTATGTGTATATATGCATTTTTTTGCCTTCCTGCATAAGTCTGTATCACACAACCTCCCGCAATGATGCTTATCCACTGGCCAAGTGAAAAACTACTATAGCTGGCTTGTTGTGCCAAATCAAATAAGAGATTGCACCCAATGCTTTAGTCTGGACTGTTATGTGAAACTCAGATATGAAGTTGCACAGTAACAAATCCAACCCATTTTCCTCCATCATAAGACTTTTTACCTCTACAAAAAATCTACAGTAATCCCATCCATGAAACTTGTGTGGATGTGCTTTAAGGAATTGATCTAAAGTTGGAAATCATTTCTGGTGCACCCTTATCTTGACTTTGTCGTCACCAATAGTATTATTATCACCCTTTGAATGGGAATGGCAGTGAGTAGGGTTTGTGGTCGCAAAATTAAGAGAAGGCAAGTTGTCGAATGTATGGATTAAGGCATTACGATGAGGATGAACATCATTGGTAGAGCCTCTGAATGGATACCGAAAGCGTTCTGCTAGGAAAAGGGATCAATATGATAGTTACAATCACACTTACTCTTCAAGGGCAATACCTGCATCACCATTATCTTAGCCTCTGGCGATAAAATTGCAAAGGTGACAATAATTGGGCATTTGGTATTTGCTTACAAACCCTAGGAGTTCATATTTCGATCTTGCCCATTATAACCCTTGGCCATCATCCAATTTTTATAGATTTTATCACTGCCCCTTTTTCAAATTGATAACAACTTGGTTGTTGCATGCATACAATTTACTCCAACAACAACACTTAGTGTGAGAATGGACTCTCAACACCATAACACAGTTCCAATCAACATTTATAGCTTGCTCCAAGAACCTCGCAACAAAGGTTAAAATGGTTTTAACATTATTGTGATCACTTGCCCCTTTCTCTCTTGTATATTTTCCCTTTGCATCAATGTCTACAAAGTATAAGTTTTGGTAGACATCAACTGTGAATCATTGATGTGGCTTCACATTTTGCAATGTTACAATTGTAGTGTTCTTCCATAGATGACTATTAGTAGCTTTCTGGCATCGATCATGGCAAGATTGCCATCACCAAAGGAAGAGACAAGTCATGGATCCTCAAATGCAAGTGAATAAACCGAGCAAAAATAAGGAATCCATGGAGAAATTAATTTATCATTAATTATAATCATAATCACCAGAATGAATAATGTGATGCTGAGGGGATCGATCCTTAAAGATATGAATAGTTGCATCGTCGTCTCTACTAAACAACAATTAGCCAGGTCGATTGCATTTCAAAGCGTTCTGTAGACCGAAGTTGCAACTACACCTTTGTATCCACTATACTTGATGTGAAATGCTGAGGGAGAGTTGAAATTCACCAGCAATTACAAAAATGAGGGCAGAGAAGGAGTCAAAAATTAAATCTTTGAACAATATCGTGCTATGCAAGACTCGAATTCCAACTTTGGTTTTGCAGTGGCCACTTATAAAACCAGATGCAAGAAATCGAAACCATAAGTGAAAGGAGTAAAAAGAGTTGAAACATAAACCATCCAATTTTCTCCAGTTATATGTTGGTAAGCAGTGTCTTGCTTGGGGGGTTCACAATTCCAACAAAGTTGCCACGTGCCCAAAGTGGTTTCACAAAACCACAAATTACAAAGGCATCCTCTCTATTAAATGTTGAACAGTCTAGGATTTTTGCAATTGAACTACGAGCTTCGAATCTCGAAGCATTTATCTCCACGATTGAAAAATGAGAGGAGTTTAAGGTCATTATATTAATCCTCTGTTGAAAATAGCAACAAGAAATGATAAAAATAGAATCCAGAAATTCCAGTTTAATTTTTCCTTCAATTAAACTGAGAATTAAAATCAAATTTTATTCTCATAACAACTTGTAATAGTTAATTAGAGTGAGTTGACTTAGTTAACTTAGGAATTTTGAGTTGGAAGTCTTTCTGAAGTCATGTATATGTTCTCCCTATATTATAGGGGTCCAAGATGAGTTAAGTATGAGTGGTAAATAGTTAACTCAGTCTGTTGAGTTAAGTCTAGTTAAATTAGTTCCAAACTGTTTGAGGAATTAATAGTGGGTTAACACTCAATTGATGCATTAGTGCACTCAACTAGTGTTACTCCAGTTAACTGAAGATTCCCTCATTAGAAAATCACGCATGTCTATTCTGAGAAAGACCTAGTTGAGACTAGAGTGTAGGGACAATGTACTATATGTTGTATAATTTTTTGAGTTGTACAGATAGTGCATGCAATCAGAAATTGATCCTTGAAGGGATTGCACAGTTATGGATGAGGAATTTCCCTTTAAATACATGCTAATTCTCTCAGGAATTGTGCAAAGAATTAGAAGTTTGGTGGCTTCAAAATTTGGCTAAGTATTGGCCAAAGGAATTGATCAAGTGGAGGATAGGAAATACTTGTGCATGTTAATCTCAAGGTTGAGCAGGGCATATTGTATTTATGCAAATTATTTTACAAAGGGCGTAAGGAAATAGGAAGCTTGGAGAGCAGAGAAGAGGCCTCGATTTGGCTTGAGCTTGCTTGTGAGTTGGGATATGGATTTTACTGAGTGCTAGGGTTGTTCTTGTGAGAACAAGCATTATATTATCATCTTGTATTTCTGATTAATGCAATACATATAATGGGGTTTTGAGTTGTGTCTTTCCCCGAATACTTATTGTGTTATGTGCCATTGATGTTCTCCCTTTTGTCGATTATTGGTTTGCTCGTTCTTTATGGGCTTCCGCTATAAAGAGTAGAAGTAGATTCTTGTCTCTTGTTTTAGTAGATTACATGAGCTTGTGAATCTACAGGATTTTCTAGATCCTCTTCTTGTAGAATTCAATAGTGAATTGTTCAAAATCCTCACACATACTTTATTTAAATTTCTTCTCCAATCCATAGTTTTAGAACCTAAAAATGCACTCCATGTCGTAATTATACTTTGTTATTGCATCTTCCAGTGTTAATCTTTGAAGCTCATTATACATGGAGTAGTTGAAATTAATTTTGAGTAAATATGACCAAAATTTGTAGAGTATTCATTTTCTCATTGCAACCAATACCAACTCTCTTTAGCTTTGCCAGACAACACTTGTAGAATTTCAAATATTTATGTTGTTTAAAACCATGATCTTCCAAAAGTTTATGGCTTGGATGCTTAAAATGAGGAAAATATTGCGTCATGGAACCAACTGGCATGACAACACACTCATGGTATTACTTGACCACTTAGTGCTTCTCTTCAACAAATGGCATTTCTCCTTTACATATGGCATCGAATCTTTTAAACCGTAGAAACTTGGACACATGGATGTTTTTCACAAGGATGTTCTCTCAGCTTGAATTTAAACCCTTGGAATTCCATAATGCAAAGAGAGGCTCGCGTGGTGCCTTCACTGTTATTATTAGTGGTGTATATCCCACATTAATTTGGCAAGTGGAAATAACTTTGTTTATAAACATAAACACTTGCAATTAATATAGACACGTAGTGCATTCAATACCCCTTGTGGGGTCCTCCCTTGGGTTTCACACTTAATATATCAAGCTTGTGAATTAGTTGATCGCTTGATGTGTTGGGCTGATTAGTAGAATTTTTTGATGAGATTTGTTCCTGTGTTGATTGATGACTTGGAAATTCTGTAACAACCCCAGCAATTTTAATGCATAAAATTTCATATTTTATAAAATATATAAAACTAAATTTATTTATAAATTAAATTTATTGTTAAAAATAACCCAATAACTAGTATTAAAACCATTTTTCCCAAAAAAATTACGTATGCTTCAAAGTTTATCTAGGAGATGAATTATCAAATTTAAAATTTTGAGTAGCTTTCTTGTGGTCAAGAAAATGTTACAACATTGGCTCCAACTGGGGACTACTTCCCCCTATGTGATGCAAAGAACCTATAGACCATGTACCTTGAATAGTTGGGCTACAGAGTCATGCCACAAAGCTATCAATCCTTGTAACTTCAACTTATAATCCATAAACTGAGATCATTTATGCTCATCATCAATCCATACAACAAAGAACCAACTACTGCAAGTGAAAATAAGCATGACGATGTCTAATTCATTAGGCTATGGAGTCATTCAGTTAATGACAATAAATTTTCTCCTTTCAAACTCCTACAACTTATTGCATTTAACCAAATAAAGCTACACACAACACTTTGAATTCTGAAAATTACTGTGGTTACAAACTAAAATATGCACACTAAATCTGAATACCAAATTGAAACAACTATTTATGCAAAACTACACACCAAATTCTCTCAAAACAAACTTATATATTCACACACCACTACTTAACGGAGCTGAAATTGTACACTGTTAAGTGTAGCCATACTTTCGCTGCAACTAGGTGAGAATTGGATTTACTGACAGATCACCTTGCATGGAGATGAAAACTTTGAAAAATATTAACAATATGAAGCATAAACTCCATATGCAACAAATACTTACAATTGAATTCTGAAAGCTTCATCCTTTGTTGATATCTGAAAGTTTTGACTACCATCAAGAGGAAGAAAGATATGCTGCTGAATGTAACCATCAATGAGCCTTGAACAAACATAGTGGTAAAGGCATATGATATCTCGAACCAGTTGAATATCGAACCTTCAATGAGCCTTGAACAAACATAGCGCTAAAGGCATCTAGTATGTCGAACTAGTTGAATATGCAACCTAGTGGAATTTCCATATAGACAAAGTGGAGTCGCCAGGTGAAATAAATGCAACCAATAGAAAATGTCTAGCGTTTGTTCACCAACATAGAATAGATCTATTCAATTATCGTTCTTCGAGGATATATATCTTTGTTACTTCGATCACCGACAACAATACCAAATGTTGTATCTATTTCTCAAAGGTAGTTCTTCGCTATGAAACTGCATCAAGAAACCAACTCAACCAATCTTTAGGTTCAATATGGCCCTTGAAATAGAGGGGACTCCCTCAAGGGTTACGAGGATTTTTGTTGTTCACTATCACTGGAAAACAACCTATGAAGAATTTCCAGATCTAGGGGTTTTTCTATAGTGTGGTTGTTTTAGGTTTCCTATCCCTAGTTAATAAATAAATTCCTCTCTTACAAAGGCCTTATAAAGTGCTAACGTTCAACTATGGCATACAAAATTTGGTTGAAAGGTTTTGATGGAGGAATGGAGGAGAAATTAAAGAATTAGATATCCTCCCTGAATACCTAATTATCTAATCAAGAGCAGAAGCGTGTATAAGAACCTCTATAGCTAAACAAAATACGTACAAGAATGTTTAAATAGCGACAATCTTGTGATGTTGAGGGATTAATAGTGACACACTATCATTTTGATTTACTTATTAATGAAAATAACTTTGTGGTGGATTTCAGTGGGGTTGACACTCAACCCAACATTTACCAAATACCTACACACCCCCACATACACGCAAAAATAAAGATGTGGAATTACATGAAAGAACATATTGATCTAAAATTCGAAATTATTTTCGGTGCACCTTTCTCTTGACTTTATCATCACCTATAGTATTATTATCACCCTATGAATGGAAATGACAATGAGTAGGAGTCATGGTCTCATAATTATGAGAACACAAGTTGTCGAATGTATGGATTGAGGCATTATGATGAGGATGAATTGATAAAGCCTCTGAATGGATACCGAAAGCGTCCTCCTGGGAAAATAGATCACTATTTTAGTTACAATCACACTTACTCTTCAAGGACAATACCTGCATAACCATTGTCTCAGCCTCTGGTGATAACATTGCAAAGGTCACAATAATTGGGCATTTGGTATTTTCTTACAAACCCTGGGTGTTCATATTTCAATTTTTCCCTTTATAACCTTGGTCCATCGTCCAATTTTCATAGATTTTATCACTGCCCCTTTTTCAATTTGATAAGAACTTGGGCGTTGCATATATAAATTTTACTCCAAGACTAGCACTTAGCGTGAGAATTGACCCTCAACACATAACACAGTTCCAATTAGCATTTATAGCTTGCTCCTAGAACATGGCAACAAAGGTCAAAATTATTTTAACCTTATTATGATCACTTGCCCCTTTCTCTCCTCTATAGTTGCATATAATCACAATCACCAACTGGAAGTTCTGTGAAAAGACATTAGCTGTTGTGGACACATCAGAAAAGAAGAAAGGTAAGAAATTGCAATTTTCTCCTGAAGTAGTGAAGGTTCCCAAAAATCCCCTCACTAGATCTATTGCAAAGAAGTTTCCCTTGGAACAAACATTTGAGCATCCATCCGAATATTTAGAGGCTATAATATAAGACATTGTTCCAAGTGATAAAGACAAGGAGATTTTGGAGTTACAAGAACAGTTGAAGAAAGCACACTTTGTTATTGCCCAATTGCAGCATGATAACAAGGAATTGAAGAAGGTTGCTCTAGAAAGAAAAACTAAGGCTACTGAAGAAGAACCAGTGACGAAGACCACACCATGTGCCAGTAAGTTTAAAGGAAAGAACACGATAGTGGGAGAGGACATTCAAGAGGTACAAACTCCATCAGCTAGAGTCACTAGGTCTTTAGTTAGAAAATTCAAATATAGGAAGAGAAGGCAGTACAAGAAGAAAAGAAGAAAGACAGATGAGGGCCAACATACTTTTAACATGTTGAGGGTGCAATTGAAGAAGGACCATAGTGATATTTTTGAGCTCAAGGAGTAGGATGAATTGGCTAGGAAAAAGATGTATGACCTTTTGAATATGTATGAATCGACAATGGAAAACGCCAAATATATTATCCCACTACATAGGTAGCTGAAGAAAATATGCATGTAGAAGATTTCCATGAGGAAGGAGTTGAGAGCTACCAAGCAAAAGTTGAAGGAGATATAGGAGAAAGACAGATGTTAGTTGGATTTGTTGGCTGAAGTAGCCAAAGTTTAAGTGTTGGAGCATGTAAAACAAGCAATTTTGATTTTTGGTTTTTTGCCTAAGTATGCTTGTTGAATGGGGTTATGGTTAAGAGGTCATATTTTGCATGAAGTCTTTCTTACAAACACAATTTATTAGAATTCTCAAGTGACTTTCCAAAAGAAGAAACTCACACAACAATTATGTATCCTAGCCAAGCATTAGGGTTAGGGTTTTGATGTAAAGATGTAAGTTTTGGTAAATAGGGGCTTGAATAGGGCTTGAAGCATTATCAACATCATCTTAACATCATCATCAGGATGTGTCTTGCTCAGAGATCTCAACATCGATCAAAACCATGAAGAACTAGTCACGTTGCGCTTTCTCACTGGCATTGTGTTTTTGTTGTAGGTGAAATTTTGAGAGTTGGGAGCTTAGTGTGATGAAAGAAAGTTTCTAAGGAGGAAATTGACGATGTCTAGGTCATTTCACACGTGAAAAATTCATCAAGCAACTCAGGGAGTGACCAAAGCTCCATCAACCTTGGATTCACTACGATTTTCTGCCGCATTTTTATGTTTATGCTAAATTAGGAGGTTGCGCAGCACCGATGTTGTGTTTCCACACAATCATCCTTTTGACTAAGATTTTCAGGTCAAAACTTCATGTAATTTCTTTTTATGCTCATGGTAAATGTTATGAGGCATCTAAGGACTTATAAGCTCGATTTAGACTTAGTAGTTAATGTAAATATGCTTGAAAAATCTTTGGTCAAACAGTTCCTATTATTCTGAAAAACAGTTCTATTTTCACTACATTAGGTAGAAACAAAATTCCTATTAGAGAATTCAATTCCTAGAGGTGGGAACTGATTTTTTTCATCTATTTATGATGTAATTGTTATGGAGCAAAGGGTTGGTCAGGTTTGAGAAGAAAGGACATTGCGTGTATTGTATTTTCTTGATTTTCCAGTGAATGAAAAGTCAGAGGCTGAATTTTACAGGGATTCCTGTGTTAGTTGCTTTAGAGATGTGATTTTGGTTTTGTAAGTTATCTTATGTTATCAATCATGATTTTAAATGAATCTTCTTGTTTAGTTGAACAAAATTTTGTCTCATAATTCAATTCAAAAAGTGTTATGTTTTAGTTTTATAAACATTTATGTTTTCCATTCGAATGGCATTTAGAATTCATCCCGTTGTTTGATGCTCTGTATGTCATATTACACCTATCTTCTACTCACCCTCCTACAACAAATTTTACTAAAAAACTCCAAAAAGACTACTTACCTTACCCCTGTAGAAGATTCCTCTTTCTCTTCATCTTATCATTGGAAAAGAATCAAATTATATGATTGTATTTCCCAATGGACCTATCTTCTCCCCTGCCAGCAAACCTTTAAAATATATATCCCTTTCAGCACCGTATATATTCTAGAATCTAAGTGACTGAAGTTTTAGATAGAGAGATCCATCTCTGAAGCTAGAAGGGCTAGATTCCAAGCTTCCAAGTGGTTTGTGGTTATCTTCGGATTCCTCTCCTAAGCCTGGAGGAATTACAGAGAGCTAACATTTTGGCGCCATTTCCAGGAAGCGAGAGTTGAAATCTTCCCTAGAAAAATTTGAAATTAGAGATAAATCTGGTTCGTAAGGGTGACAGTGAACTAGAGACTAATAGGTTGAATATTTTCCCATTTGTTAGTGATTTTAGAATCAGTTGTAAAAAATTTCTATTGGAAATCCGGCTTCAAGAAGAGTTCACACTAGACACAATCTAGAACCTAACCCACTCGAGGTTTTGAAAAGTCTAGAGAAGTTGTTTAGAAGATATAATCCTGCAAAAGAAATAGATATTAGTGTCATAAAAATATCCTTGTATCTACCTGAAAAAGTCGAATCAGTGGACCACACTCATTTTGATTTCAAGTTTGAGCAAAGCCTATTCAGATCTAAATAAGAAAACAATTTGATAGAGACAATGTTTAATCAATCTAAGTTGCAACCCTCTATTCCTTTTCAAAAAGAAGGTGTGTTAGAAGTAGATAAGGACATTTGGACACAATTCCATAAGTTAGAACATCTTGTTAATCAATTGTAGGAAGCTACTACCAAATCATCCAAATTACAACATTTTGTCCCAACTTTTTCTGCCCCATTGAATATCTCATTGAGTTCTTCTCCCGTTGTGTCTTTCATTGTTAATCCTTTGTCCTCATGAGTTGCTCAAATAACAATCCCCTTACCTTCCTCATCTACATTTCAGACCCTAACAATCAGTACAAGTCATACAATCATGGATGTTCGTTATGCTCCATTGAATTTACAAGGCCCATTGCATGATTTTCCACATAACTACGGTTAGAGATTGCCTCGATTCAATGGTACATGGGTTATTACAACACAACAACACCTTGATAAGTTGAACGATTTTATAGACTTGGAAGAGGTGGACCACGAGGATGCTAAATTGAGGCTTTTTGCTCAAAGTTTTTTGAGAGAGGTTAAAAAATGGTTCAAAAATTTTCCAACTACTAGCATTGCTATTTTCCAGAAACTTGAACAAAGTTTCCTTGCCATATGGGAAGTCAAAAAGAACCCTCTGCAGATTTTTCTTGAGTATTACAATTTGAAGAGGGCTCTAGGAGAATCGGTGCATGATTTTTGAGCAAGATTTAATAAAGTATATAATTCAATACCAGCTGAAATACAACCCCCTATAGGGTTGGCCTTGCTTCATTACCCAGATGGTTTCGATGCCAAGCTTGCCTATTAGCTTAGAGAAAGGAATCCAGCTGCTTCAGAGGACATGTAGAAAAATGTTGTTAAAGTGGCAACGAATTTGCTGAATAAAAATTCCAAAATGAAAGCTAAGAAAAGAGGAGTTAAAGGGGAGTCTTCATCTTCATCATACAACAAGTTGGAAGTCATGGTGAAAACAATGGAAAAGTTAGTGGAGAGATTGAACTTAGAGAACAAAGTTGTTGGTAGAGATCAACAGGCCCCTCCTCCAGTAAGAAATCCAAATTTTCGGAGGCCTCAAGTGCAAATAAAGTAGAGAGAACAAAGAAATCAAGTAGATCAACAACAAATTAGACCTCCCTTCCACGAGAATTTTGCAGAAGAGGAAGAGATAGAAAAAGAGCAGGATCAGATTCATTATTTCGGTGAAGAAGAGGACAATGTCTTTTTGACAAAACAAGAACAAGACTTGTTTTATTAGCCACAAGAATATATTTTGCACATGGAATCAACAAATTATAAGCATGGTTATCAAAATGAAATCATGGAGGTGCAAAGGGAGTATAATTTGAGAAACAAAAAAGTTCCAGTAAATCCTCCAAAGAAAGGCCAAGCTGATGCACCTACTTCAAGTCAGAAGAAAGTTGACCCTCTAAACTAAATTTTTAAAAGAGATACACAACCATCAAAGAGTTAGAAAAGGTCAATCATATTTCAGTTTATAAAATGAGATATCTAAAATCAAAATTTCTATTCCATTTAATGAACTGATTAAGAATGATACATACAAAGATCAAATTGTCAAAGCACTAAAGATAAGAGATGTGTCAAATACTGTTAACGTGAATGATGATCATGCTGAATTGCTTTTTGGTCCAAAAGTTGATGGAGGTTCTCAAGATGGAGATGTCCCACCTTTTTATGTCAATTTGAATGTGCATGATCTTATTCTACGTAATGCAATGTTAGAATCAAGTGCATCACATAATTTAATGCCAAAGGTGATTATGGATCGGCTTGGATTGGACATCACAAGGCCATACAAAGATCTCTTTGTTTTTGTTTCAAGCAAGGTGAAATGTTTGGGTTTGATCAAGGATTTGGTTGTCTCTCTTACTCAAATCCCAACAAAGAGTTTAATGATGGACACTGTTGTTGCTAATATTCCCCAAAGTTTGGCATGCTTTTATCAAGGTCCTGGTCTACAAAGTTGAAGGGTACTCTCTAGATGGACATGTCTTATGCTACAATTCCTATTTTGGACAACCAGTGAGATTGTATAGAGAAACTTGGATGAAGTACATGATAAGTGGTAAAGAAAGGCTCAATGACCATCCTATTTATTTGATGCATTCTAATATGGACTCTTTCATATTATATAATGATTTATGTTTGGAGGAAGACAGTGAAAACATGGACAACATATTAGAGAAGAATGTAGATGAATTGAGGGAACAAATCATAACATAATGAAGATGAAGAGGGCCTTTGGAACATGGATTTTGATGGAGCAATCAACAAAGAGGGGGTTGGAGCTAGTGTGTGGATAATGAGTCCAAAGGTGGACATATGAAGGTTATGTTCTTACAAATTAACCTTGGAATGCACAAACAATGTGGCCGAGTATGAAGCACTGATTTTGGGATTGCACACTTTGAAAGATTTGGGAGCAAAGAGGATTGCAGTTCATGGAGATTCAGAGCTGGCGATCAATCAAATTAAAAGTGCGTATCAATATAAACACCCTAGGATGAGGGCCTATAGAAATGTTGTCCTAGAAATGCTCTACTTATTTTGAGAATATGATTTATTTGTGACTCCTAGAGAGCAGAATATGATAGTTGGTGCATTAGCCACCTCAACTAGTGTGTTTAAGATTCCCATCTATCCTAGTAGGAAATATGAAATAGAAGTTAAACATAGGCCAATAGTCCTAGATAATGTGAAATATTGGCAAGTTTTCAAAGATGACAAGTAGCTTGAATTTTTTTTTCAAATGACCGAGGAATTTTCCAAACGCATAGATGAAGAAAATTGCTTTAGTGAGGATGAACAACAGGTTTTGGGTTCAAATTTAGATGATTTTGAGAATCAAATGACATATATGGATGTAATAAAATTGAAGAACAATACAATTCTAAGAGGGTTAGTGCCTCTTGAGAAGTTATTTGACCATAATGATGTAGCAAAGAATTTAAAGGCAGTGTTAAAATTGGAAACTAGGGCCAACTTCCACATTAGGACAACTCATATGATGGAGATGATTATTGCATTGGATTCCTCTTTCGGAGATGTACAATTTTGATATAAAGATCATCTCATTATGACAATCATAAATGGAATTATGAATTTATTTCTCTTATGGAAAAATTATCAAGGTCGGCCATAGTAAAATGTAGGCTCATCAAACCCAATAGATGGGTCTCCTCACCCTCAACGAATTGTATAAATAGAGGTGACATTTTACTCATTTTGACATCATATCATCACATCATCTTCTCTCTCTTGGTTCATACAAATTGGAGGCATATCTCTCTTTCTTTGCACGTGTGGTTGATCTCTCTCTCTCTCTCTCCTCCGCATGTGTGCCAGAAGACCAAGTTCTTCTGGGTCAAACAGACTGAATTTCAAAAGCCTTGACTAGTGTTGACCTCGGTTTTTGGGCCATAAATTCAATTTTTGGAGGTCACATTTATTGGCATAGAAATCAAGAATCTTGGGACAGTTTGACCAACGTTGAATTCAAGTTTGACCGCAGAAAATTACAACAATATTTTCTCTCTCCTTTGACTGGGTTTGACCAAAGAATTTAGGTTGACTTTGACTCTCTTGGAAGACCGGATTGGACTACTGTTTGAAGGATGTTTTGGGATAGCTTTGACCACCGCTGAATTTTTGGTTAGGGCTAATTTGACTTCTGATTTGACAGATCTGGTTTGGGCTTGTAGTTATGATATTTGTACTCTCTCTCTCTCTTTTGAACTATTGAAGAATAATAAGACAATTTGATCAAAGGGTTTCCCCACATTGGGGTTTGCCCCTGGCATCTGCCATATCTCGTGTCCTCTTGTCTTGGCTTGTTTTCTGCATATGGTTTTATGTTCTATCTGCATTTACTGTCAATGTTTATAAGTTAATGTGATTGCTACTGGATATAATTGGATTTTTTCATTGGGATGCTAAAGGAACATTGAAGTAAATTGTCTTAAGCATATAACATACCATTGTTATCTAAAATTAAAATGGTATCATAGCTAAGGTGAAGAGAAAGCCCAAGCAAGAGTGAGGAAAAACAACCACTAAGGAAAGTTGTTGGACAAGAACTTGGAACTAGTCCCAATGCGTACTACATCTTACTTCAAATATGAGGACAAGATTATGGACAAATCTGAATATCATGCATGGAAGCTGACATTGGATTTGACTTTGGAAGAGAATGATGCCATGGACTATGTCAAAGGAAGAATAACAAAGCCACCTTCAAATGCATCCATTGCTGCTCAAACCAAGTACAAGAAAGGTGAAGTAAAAGCTAAGAAGATTATTGTTGATTCTATTCATAAGCCTTTGGTTGCATGCATTTGAAATTTGGAAACATCTAAGAAGATGTATGAAAGGATGGTTGGGATGTTTGAAGTGAACAATGCAAATCAAATTCTCTTCTCAAGAATAAGTTGAAAGACATCAAGATGGATAGAGGAGAATCCATCCAATCCTGCTTCATGAGGATCACCAAGATCAAGAATGATCTCCTATCTATTGGATAAGTCATTCGTGACAGGGAGCTCACTATTATTGCACTTGGAGGCCTTACAAGAGAATGGGATGTGTTCAACACTACCATTCTTAATAATGACATGATTTCAAGATTTGAGGAACTATTAGCCAGATGCACTCAAGAAGAAACAAGGATGATGGAAAGAAGAAAACCCTCAAATAGAAAAAATCCTATTGTCTTCTCCACTCATTCTAGAAGAAGCAACAATGCTGGTCCAAGGAATCAAGGACAAGGGTTCAAGGAAGGAAGAAAAGGAAGGTTCTTAAACCGTAACAAGTTTGGCCACTTTGCTAGAGAGTGTCCTCACAAGAAGTATACTCCAAGAGATGATGACAACAATAATAACAACAACTTCAAGGGCAATGGAAATAAAAGGAACAACATGTTCAATAATAAAGGAAAGAGGAATGCTCCTGTTGCTGAAATGGAGGTGGTCATACTCCTAAGAAGTCGAGAAACTCTAGGTATGATGAAGATAATGTTGTAAAGCAAAGTGAATTTTATCTTATTTCTACCCTCTCCACCGCCTCTCGTCCAAATACATTGGAGCATTGGTTGATTGATAATGGTGCCTCAAGGCAATTAATTGCGTACAAAGAATCTCTCTCAAGCTTGATTGAAAAGAAGAAAAATATGAAAATTATACTTGGGGATAATGCCACTTATCCCGTGAAAGGAATTGAGATCGTTACTCTTCACTTAAATCAAGGTCAAACCCTTCACCTATAATAAGTGCTATATATACTCGACTTAAAAAAGAACTTGGTTTCTATTTATATGATGGAAGACAAAGGTTTTAAGGTGTCATTGATTGATGGGAATGTTTGTCTTTGGCAAAGGAATCCAAGAGATGAATTCACTCTAGGATTCAGGGTTGAAGGTCTCTATCAGGTTGGAGGAAGTCCATTGAGAGCAATGATTTGTGACACCTCTCTTCAATCTAAATTATGGCACTGAAGATTTTCTCACCTTCATTTCAAAGCGTTACCCGATGTATGGGAGATGGTCACAGGGATGTCTGAAGGTGTTTGTCAGGGATGTGAAGTTGGAAAACATACAAGGGGACCATTCCCCTCAAGTGAAACTCAAACCACCGATATTCTTCAATTGGTCCATTATGATCTATCGGGTATGTTGCCCATGACATCTTTGGGTGGATATTTGTACAATGCTATTTTTAAGGATGAATTCTCTCGCAAGACATAGATCTATTTCTTAAATAAGAAGAACAAAGTATTCAAATGGTTCCTCTCCTTTAAAGCCTTGGTCGAGTATCAAACAGAGAAGAAGATCAAAATTTAGAGGATCAATAATGGGACATAATATGAGTCTAATGAATTCAAAGACTATTGTAGAGAAGTTGTCATTAAGAGGGAGACTACAACCACATATACTCCTGAAGTATTCAAGACACCCAAGAAGAAGTATTCACTAGTAAGAAACTTGATGATTCTTATTTTAGAATTTTTGGTTGTCCCGTATATTTTCATGTGCAAAAAGAGAAAAGAAACAAACTAGATGCATCTGGGAAGAAAGGAACATTCATGGGCTATAGTGAAACTTCCGATGCATATAGAATCTATGTTCCTGGTCAAAGGGAATCAGAATTAAGTCATGATGTCACTTTTGATGAAGATTCTACACTTAGAAAGATTCGAGATCTTACTATTCCTAGGAAGGCCAATGATGATGCTGATGCAGAAAAGCAGGATGAATCCTTGTCCAATGAACTGATGCTCAATGTTAAATGTTTGATGGATCCCATTGATCCACCTCCTAGTGAGCCATCTACTGCAAGAAAGAGGCATTTGTGGCTTAAAGATACTCTTGAAGATGTAGAGAAACACGTTACACCGAGGGAGACATTTCAGGAAAGCAAGATGTAGAACAGGTACCAAGGGTACTTAGCTACCATGAGTACCATTGTACAATTTGAGCCTCGTACATTCCAAGAAGTTATGAAGCAACAAGTTTGGAAGGATGCAATGAACAAAGAGTATGAATCAATCATGAAGAATGATGTTTGGGATGTGGTTCCTAGACATAAGGATAAGTCTGTGGTCACTTCAAAATGGCTCTACAAGATCAAACATGGAGCTAATGGGAGTGCTGAGAAATTCAAGGCCAAATTTGTAGCTCGAGGATTTTCTCAAAAGGAAGGAGTAGAATATGATGATATATTTGCACTAGTTTCTCGATATGGCATCATTGGTTCGATCATAGCCCTTGCTGCCTCGCAAGGATGGAACCTTCATCAGATGGATGTCAAAACTGCATTCTTGCATGGTTCAATTAAGGAGGAAGTATATGTGGAACAACCCAAGGGGTTCGAGGTTAAAGATCATGAGAGACATGTATGTAGGTTGAAGAAAGCACTATATGGGTGGAAGCAAGCCCCTAGTGCTTGGTATGAGAAGATCGATAACTATCTTATGAAGCTGGGATATACGAGAAGTGATATTGACCTGAACCTTGCTTCAAGCTTGAAAAGGACAAACCTCTCATTCTAGTCCTTTATGTGGATGATCTCTTTATGACAGGTGATGCTCTTCTCATTCATCAATGCAAGAGGGATTTGGTTTCCGAGTTCGAGATGAAGGACCTAGGACTGATGCATTATTTTCTAGGTGTTATGAAACCAGCTCACAAAAAGATAGAAAAGATAGATCAACGAGTTTAGAAATCAGCCTCTTCGAGGGGGAAACCTCCTTTACATTACACAAATGAACAATTCTTGGATGATTCAAATGTCACAACCTCCTTTATATATATAGAATTCTAAGGGTCACAATATAATCAGATCCGACATAACAATAATAATATAAGGGCGCCACAATAACAATAGTGGGCTTCTATGGGGCACAACAATAACAATAAGGGGGCTACACTAATAACAATGAGGGAATAATGGGCTTATATGGGGCACAATAATAACAATAAGGGGGCTCACTAATAATAATGGGGGAATACACTAGTATTATAGGGACCTAACATGCCCCTCTCCTTCAAAAAAAGCGTTGTCCTCAATGCTTGAGTAGTTATGGATGATTTTGTATTAAATTCTCATCCTCCCATGTGGAATCTTCTGCGGGTAAGTTCTTCCACTTGATGAGATACTCTGAAATTGATCGATTTCGTAACTGTCGAGTTCTTGTTTCCGTGACTGCTTCAGGGTCCAATATAAATTTTTCCTTCCTCGTCAAGTTCTAGCAATATTGTTTGAGCCGAGAGCTTGTCACCTATAACCTTCTTTAAGCATGAAACATGGAAAATTGGGTGCACTCTGGAAGATGTAGGAAGCTCCAATTTGTATGCCATAGTACCAATTTTTTGCAACACCTTGTAAGGATCATAATACTTTGGTGATAATTTATTGTCCTTCTTAGCTTGCTTGAGGGACATTTGTTTGTATGGTTCTAGCTGTAAAAATACCAAGTCGCCTACATCAAAACTTCTTTCATTGCAATGTTGATCCACCTGTTGTTTCATTCTATTCTGTGGTAAAGTGAGGTTATCCTTTAAGAGTTGGAGAAATTGTTGTTGATGCTCTATGTGATCTTCCACTGCTTGAACCTTAGAATTTTCTCTTAAAGATGACATGATGGATGGTGGATGATATCCATAAAGTGCCATAAATGGGGTCATTTTTGCTACAGTGTGGAAGGAAGTGTTATACCACCATTCAACAAGAGGTGACCATTTGACCCATTGTGTTTGTTTATCAGATACAAAGTAATGAAGATATCATTCCAAACATTTGTTTACTATCTCAGTTTTCCCATCTCATTGAGG
This sequence comes from Pinus taeda, assembly GCA_000404065.3. Taxonomy (NCBI): domain Eukaryota; kingdom Viridiplantae; phylum Streptophyta; class Pinopsida; order Pinales; family Pinaceae; genus Pinus; species Pinus taeda. The sequence continues at coordinate 88,137 of APFE030354343.1, read as the reverse complement.
ATGATAAGATGAGCTATGAGCTAATTGAGTACCTAGACAAGAAAATAATTCCATCCAAAAATTTCCAGTGAAAATAGGATCTCTATCGCTTACAATAATCTTTGGGTTTCCATGTAGCTTTTGAATTGTTTCCATAAATGCAATAGCGACTATATTGGCTTTAAATGGATGAGATAATGCACAAAAGTGTGCATACTTGGTAAGTCTATTAACTACCACCATGATGACACTCTTTCCTTCGGACTTGGGTAAACCTGTGATAAAATCCATTGAATCCTCCTCCCAATGTTGACTTGGAATGGATAAAGGTTGTCATAGAACCGAGGTCTTAATTGTCTCAACTTTATTTTGTTGGCTAACCAAACATTCAACCACAAATTTTTGAATATAAGATTTAAGGCCATCCCAAAAAAATTCCTTCTTAATCCTGTGGCAAGTCTTTAAAAATCCCGAGTGCCCTCTTAAGGGAGAGGTGTGCAATTCCAAAAGAATATTTTGTTTGAGTTGGGAATTCCTACAAAGGTATAACCGATATTTGTAACATAATGCATCATTTTTCTAGCTAAATGTCTCACAAATACTAGGATCTTGTTGCAGCTTTTGAATGAGTGTCCACACTTCTTCTTCATTCTTCCATTCATCCCTCACTTCGGTTATCCAATCTGGTTGGATAATAGAAATGGCACAAAGAAATGCTTCCACATCCTCATCCTTTCTTGAGAGTGCATCTGCAACAACATTTTGCTTCCCCTTTTTGTAGATGATTTCAAAGTCATAACCCAACATCTTTGTGACCCATTTTTGTTGTTCCTCTGAAGATAATATTTGTTCTAAAAAGTATTTAAGACTATCAAGATCTATTTTTACCTTGAAGTGACTTTTCATTAGGTAAGGTCACCATTTCTTAAGTGCATGTAGTATTGGTAACATTTCCTTCTCATAAATAGCTTTGTGTAAATACTTTTCTTTAATTTTACAACTTTCAAAAGAAATGGGTATTCCTTCTTGCATTAAAACAACACCAATTCCACTTCCTAAGGCATCACATTCCATAATAAAGGTTCTTGTGAAGTCTGGCGTAGCTAAGACCGGTGCTTGGAACATTGCCTCTTTAAGATGCTCAAATGCCTTAGTTGCTTTTGGAGTCCAAGAAAATGCATCTTTCTTTAGTAATGTTGTTAGAGGTGTTTCTATTCTCCCATAATTCTTAAAAACTTGCGATAATACCCTGTCAACCCGAGAAATCCTCGCAGTTGCTTTATGGATGTGGGGATTTTCCATTCCTTAATGGATTTAATTTTGTTAGGGTCTACCTTAACACCCTCATGAGATACAATATGACCCAGATATTCCACCTCTTGTACTCCAAAGAAACATTTGGAGGTTTTTGCATATAATTTTTTATCCTCTAATAGCTTGAGCACCCTGTCAACATGGTCAACACGATCCTTCCAAAACTTGCTGTAGATTAGTATATCATCAAAAAATACTAACACAAATTTTCTAAGGAAGGGTTTGAAAATGGCACTCATCAAACCTTGAAATGTAGAAGATGCATTGGTAAGGCCAAAAGGCATGACCAAAAATTCATAATGACCTTCATGAGTTCTAAAAGCTGTTTTCGGAATGTCTTCAATCTTCATTCTTATTTGATGATATCTTGAACGAAGATCCAACTTGGTGAAGTAAATTACTCCATGTAATTCATCCAATAATTCATCAATGACATGAATGGGAAATTTATCTTTAATAGTGAGCTTGTTGAGCTCCCTATAATCCAGACACATGCGCATGATCCATCCTTCTTGTGCACCAATACTACTAGAGAAGAGAAAGAACTTTGACTAGGTTGAATTATACACGCCTCTAGCATTTCTGCAACCATACGTTCAATTTCACTCTTTTGGGCATAGGGATATCTGTAAGGCTTGATTTTTGGAGGAGTATTTCCTAGAATCAAATGAATAGCATGATCATGATCACCAATAGGTGGGAGGCCTTTGGGAGTCTCAAATACCTTGGAATTGTTGTCCAAGACTTTTTGGAGGTTTGGAGAAATAGATGATCTCGATGTTTGAACCTCTAGAGAACATAATTGTGTAATTATGCCTGGTTGTTCTTTCTTTAGAAGCTTTGTCATGCTATTAGAGTTGATTATCTTTCCTGGTTTCCATGCGATACCCCTTAATTCAACTTCCTTTCCTTCCCAAAAAAAAATCAAGAAAAGTTTCTGGAAATTAAAAGTTATCGTACCCAAAGATTGTAACCATTGGAATCCTAGTACAACATCAGCACCACCCATTGGAATGGAAAGAATTGGACTATTCAATACATATTCTCCCATGTATAGCTTGATATTATGGAACTTTCTAGACAAATTTATGGTTCCTCCATTTGTTACCATCACTTGACACTCTAGTGCTGGATATAGGAAGCAATTTAATTCCTTTTTTATCTTACAATGAATAAAATTATGGGTACTAATCGAATCAATCAACACTATTGCCTTTTTCTTATTGATATGTCCTTCTATCTTGAGAGTTTGAGGAGTGGTAATTCTTGCCAATGCATTACAAGATATGGTCGGATTCATTTATTCTTTCTCTAGGATTGATTCCTGGTGTATATCCTCCTCTTTTGATGTTTCTTGTTCCTTTTCTTCCTCCTCTTCACAATATATGTAGAATAATTTCTTCTTAGCACACTTATGACCTTTAGTGTATTTGCTATCACAACTGTAACAAAGCCCTTTTGCTCTTTTTTACTCCAATTGCTATGGTGTCAACCTTGTAGGTTGTGGAAGACTATGGCCAATAACACTTCCATCTTTATAGTTGTGTTTGGTAGACTTCCTTGTTGCCATAATTTTGCTTTCAACTTTTCTTGCCACCCTGAATGCCTTCTCCAAGGAATCAGGTTCCCAAAGGTGAACCTCATGTTGGATGTTATCCTTTAAAGTCCCTATGAAGACATCAATCCTATGCTGCTCTGGAATATCAATTACCCTAATATTCAATTTTTGGAATTATTCAATGTGCTCAACCATTGAACCCTTTTGTTTGAGATTGATCAATTGGCTAAAAAAGGTGTTTCTCTTTGTATATTCATAATGTGTTATCATTTAGTTTGTAAAAATTGACCATGTGAAAAGTGGTTTACGAGAACAAATCCATCTATACCATACAAACTGATTGGGTTCTAAATATAAAGATGCAATACATACCTTTTGTGAGGGTTGCACATCTTGTAGATCAAAATATTGCTCCATCTGTATTATCCAAGTTACTGGATCTTTGCCATCAAACTTCCTCATCTCTATCTTTGGAATGTGGTGGTTCTTAAACCCCTAATGGGAGTCTCTAAAACTGTGATTGATATTTCTTTTGTCTTCATCATGATTTTCATGGGTTGCCTTGTCACCAATGGGGCGCCTTTCTTCTAGAAACTTTGCCAAACCTTCTTTTAATCCTTTTATCTTGACATTCAACATTGATTCTATGTATAATTTTAAACCATCATTCAAAACTACCATGTCCCTTTTTATACCATCTATATGAACATTCATCATGGATTCCAATTCATTTTTTGTTACTTTTTTGAGAGAGCGAAATTTGTGGCATTTGGTCTTGTAATTTTGATATAGCATGTTGCATTTCTCCTTCTTCTTCATGTGTCATAGTGGAGCTTGTGGTTTGCTTACTATGTGTTTCCATTTTCTTTCTTTGGGGCATCAATTAATGATAATTATGCTTCACTATGCCCTTTGAATTCCTTCAAACTAATTTTTCAAACCAAACTTATGCAAAATAAAATAAAAAAACCACACATCTTTTTTCACTTTGTAGGAGCTCGATATTGAATTTGATGTATCTCTGAAATTTCGTATCTCCAAGGTCTAAAATTTCTAACTATGGTAGCCCTCTAAGTCTTCGGGAAGTTGCAAAACCTTAACTTCCTTGGATCATATCTATGAAAATATAGCAAGACAAGATCTGAAATTTGGACACAAGGATCATCGAGATTTCGGCTCAAATGAGTTTTTTTTAGCTATTGACATCGCAAAAAAAACGTTATAGAGAAAATTCCACTATGACTTGTTTTGGAGCAGCGAAACCCTAGAATCCAAACCTTTGATACCAAATGTTATGAAACTAGCTCACAAAAAGATAGAAAAGATAAATCAACGAACTTAGAAATCAGCCTCTTCGAGGGGGAAACCTCCTTTACATTACACAAATGAAAAATTCTTATATCATTCAAATGACACAACCTCCTTTCTATATATAGGAGTCCAAGGGTCACGATTTAATCAGAGCCGACATAACAATAATGATGTAAGGGCACCACAATAACAATAGTGGGCTTCTATGGAGCACAACAATAACAATAAGGGGGCTGCACTAATAACAATGAGGGAATAATGAGCTTCTATCGGGCACAATAATAACAATAAAGGGGCTACACTAATAACAATGAGGGAATACACTAGTATTATAGGGACCTAACACTAAGGTTGGAGGTATGGAAAAAGCTAGTTGAGATTTTCCTTTCTCAAGGAAAATATGTTGTGAAGCTACTTGAGAGATGTGGGATGGTGGACTACAAGTCTGTGACTACTCCGATGGAACTCAACTTTAAGTAGCTATGTGGAAGTGTTGATGGGCCCAGATTGGTGAACCCTATTGAGTATCATCAACTTGTGGGGGCATTTATGTTCTTGGTTAACTCCCATCTTGACATATGCTTCACTTTGAAGACATTGAGTCATTATGGTTGAGCCTTATCACATTCATTGGATTGTTTCCAAGAATATTTTGAGATATCTCCAGGGCACAATCCACTAGTGACTAAGATACACTGCTAGGACTTTGAGGCTACAAGGATATACGAATGCTGATTGGGTTGGCAGTGTGGTGGATCATAAGAGAACATTTGGATGTTGCTTCTCTTTGGGGTCTGCTTCTATATCTTGGATGGGTAGGAAGCAGAAACTAGTCGCACTAAGCACCACTGAGGCTGAATACATTACTACGAGTATGGCCTGCTATGAAGCAGTTTGGTTGAGGAAGCTCTTCAATGAGCTATTTGAGCACATGCTAGATACCACCATGATATTCTGCGACAACCAGAGTTGGATTCGTCTATCAGAGAATCCCGTGTTTCACGACCACTCCAAGCACATTGATATCAGGTACCACTTTATCCAAGATATGGTACAACGGGGAGAAGTTGGGCTCCAACACATCAGGACATATGAGCAAGTTGTTCACATTCTCATGAAGACTCTCAGGAAAGTCAAATTCTTAACCTTCAGAGAGAGACTTAGAGTCATGGAACAACCCTCTTATGAGGGTACCGTATGAGAAAACACAAAGCTTTAGGAGCTCCTAGGGGCATGGGGTACTTCTTGGAGCTAGCTATGACTGACCATATGGTGAGTGGTTCACCTTCCCCTAATGGTGCATTGGATACAAGGTGAGTGGTTCACCTTCCCCTACCCAGATACATGTATGTAGGTTGAGTGGTTCACCTTCCCCTATGATTGACATATGCATAGGATGAGTGGTTCACCTTCTCCTATGGCATATGAGCAGGATGAGTGGTTCACCTTCTCCTGTTGTTTCCCTGATATAGATCCTACCCATAAAGTCCTGGAATCATGGGAAGTACCTCTCATCTGGTCAATGCATTGGGAAAAGCTGGTTAGGGACCATAACACTACTGATGGATGCATCGTGTATTGTTTTACTCCCTATGACTAGGATGCATGGTGTTCAACAACTTGATCTGGGATCAAGGACTGACTTTAGTCAGTGGAGAGTGGTATTATACACTCTCAATTACTTTTTCTTGATTACTAATTCATGGTTTGGTAGAGATGAGTATAAGAGAGTAGGGCAGTGATGGTAGGGATGGTTCGGGATGACAGGTTGGCATGATGATGGATTGGCAGGTGGAATTCTCCCTAGTTGAAAGGGAGTGTTAAAATTGGAAACTAGGGCTAACTTCCACCTTCGGACAACTCATATGATGGATATGATTATTTCCTTGGATTCCTCTTTCGGAGAGGTACAATTTTGATATGAATATCATCTCATTATGATAAGCATAAATGGAATTATGAATTTATTTCTCTTATGGACAAATTGTCAAGGTCAACCACAATCAAATGTAGGCTCACGAAGCCCAATAGATCGGTATCCTCACCCTCAGTGAATTATAATTGGAATTTGTCATTCGACTGCTAAAGGAACATTGAAGTAAATTATCTTAAGCATAGAACATACCATTGTTATCTAAAATTAATAGTTCCCACTGAAACTAAAGTAGACGACTGTAACCTAGGAACATAACAACAACTGAAGATTGTCAAGCTTTCAAGATCCTTAACTCTTGAAGATAGAAAGAATTACCTTGATCTCATAAAAGAATACTCAGATGTTTTTGCATTGGGATATAAGGACCTCAAAGTATATGATAAGAGCATCATTCAACACACAATCCTAATCAAGCAAGATCAAAAGCCTTTCAAACAAAAGTTAAGAAGAACAAACCCCTTATTGTTACCTCTTGTTGAAAAGGAAGCCAGAAAACTATTTGATGCAAAAATTATTGTCCCCCAATGGTTTTCAAAATGGCTTTCCAATTTGGTCCCTGTGAGGAAGAAAACGGGAGAGTGAAGAATTTTTGTAGATTTCATAAACCTCAAAAAGGTGTCTTTAAAGGACAATTACCCCTTGCCTAAGATGGACCATATACTGCAGAAGGTGGTTGGCTCAAGAAGGATGTCCATGCTTGATGGTTTTTCAGGGTACAATCAGATCTTGGTGCATCCTGATGACTAAGAAAAGAAAACTTTCATCACTCCCTGGGGTACCTTCATGTATGCCAAAATGAACTTTGGACTAATGAATGCAGTGGCCACTTTTCAAAGGGCCATGAATATTGAAATTGTTGATGAGAAGGGCAATTTCGTTATGGTTTATCTTGATGACATAACTGTGTTTTCAAAATATGATTTTGATCATTTGCAGCACTTAAGACAGGTTTTTGAAAAGTACAGGAGGTATGGCATATCCCTAAATCCAAAGAAGTCACATTTTTCAATGGAGGAGGGAAAATTGTTGGGACACATCATCTCAAAGGATGGCATCAAAATTGATCCAAACAGGATTGTTTCAATTCAAAAAATTGACATACCGAGAAATAAGGAGGTGCAGTAATTTTTGGGTAGAGTCAATTTCTTGAGAAGAGTCGTTCCTAATATGGCATAAATTATTAGAGTTTTGACTAACATGTTGAGGAATGAAAGTGAAATCAGATGGATTATTGAGACAAAGGAATCATTTGATGAGGTAAAGCAGGCCATGGCTAGCACTCTTATTTTAGCTAGTCCTGATTATACTAAAGATTTCATTGTTTTCTCTTTCACATCCAAACATATAATTGCAACAACCCTTATGCAGAAAAATCAACAAGGCAATGAGAATCCAATATCCTTCTTTAGTAGAGGTTTGGGAGACTCTTCGCTGAAGTACAATATTATGGATAAGAAATCATATGCATTGGTAAACTCTTTAAAGGATTTTAGAGTTTATGTGCTTCATTCACATGTGATTGCCTATGTTTCGAATGTTATTGTGAAGGAAATTCTCACTCAACACGGTCCTGAAGGCATGAGAGGTAGATGTATATCATCCATTCTCGAGTATGATGTGGAGATTAAGGGCCTACTAAGATAATAAAGGGTCAGGGATTGGCTAAGTTGATGGTAGATTCAAATATGAGTGTGCTGGACATAACTTCCATAGCTTCTTTGTCCGATGACAACAATTCAAATCCTTCGCAACATGTGTTCGTAGGTTTTCTTTCTTCTCCATAGTATGCTGGCATAATTTATGTTTTGCAACATTTACAGGCTCCTCCAAAGTCGACTAAAACAAAAGCAAGGTTTCTGAAATTGAAGGCTGTAAAATTTTGTATTTTAAATCAATTTCTCTTTTGGAGGGATTCAGGAGGTGTGTTGTTAAATTGTTTATTGGAGGATGAGGCACAAAAGGTTATGGAAGAGTTTCATAAAGGAGATTTTGGAGGCCACCATTTTTGAAAAGCCACAACAAACAAGATCCTGAGAGTTTGCTTTTACTCACCAACATTATTTGCTGATGTTTATAAAAGGGTATCAAGCTGTCATGAATGTCATATCTTTGAAGGTAAGAGGAAACTTTTACCCTTACCTTTGAAACCTATTGCAGTTGAAGCACCTTTCCAACAGTGGGGTTTGGATTTTATTGGGGAAATCCATCCATCATCTTCAGGACAACACAAATGGATTCTAACAGCCACAAGTTATTTTATAAAGTGGATAGAAGCAATACCAACCAGGCAGGCCACAAATACAATCATCATACAATTTTTGGAAGGTAATATCCTCTATAGATTTGGATGTCCTCGTAGAATACTCACAAATAATGCTGTTGCTTTTAAGTCTAAGAAAATGGTTGAATTTTGTCACAAATATCATATTGCACTTAGTCACTCAACTACATATTACCCATAGGGTAATGGTTTATCCGAGTTCTCTAACAAGAGTTTGGTGAATATCATATAGAAATTGCGGCAAGAGAACAAGAAAACATGTCATAATAAGTTAATCTATGCCTTGTGGGTTGATCAAGTAAATACTAAAAAATCAATTGGTATGTCTCTTTTCCAACTAGTGTATGGAACAAATGTTGCTTTCCCTTCTTCCTTGGGAATTCCATTCATGAAATTGTTGCAGGAAGAGGATGCAGAACCAAATGACATGCAAAGGAGAATAAACCAGATGATTTAGTTGCAACAAACAAGAGAGGAGGTGTACAACAACACTTAGACAATTCATGACAAGATAAAGAACATATTTGATTAACGGACAAAGGTTGAATACTTTTAGGCTCGTGACTTCGTTTTAAAGTGGGATGCTAGAAATGAAGAAAAAGTAAAGCATGGTAAACTTGAAAACCTTTGGAAGGGACCTTTAGAGGTTGCAATATTCCATGGAAGTAATGCTTATTTGATGGAGGATTTGACATGACAAATTCTTGCTAGAGGGCCTTAAATGACAGGTTCCTCAAGCATTGTTTCACTTGAAATCATCTGATTTTGATAATTTCATTGTATATATTGTTACACGTCATTTTGTTGCATTTAGTAAATGACCATCGGTTTGGATATTTCACTATCCACAAATGTGTCCCAAGACATTCCGTACACATAAGCAAAGAAGACCACTAAAATTTGCACATAAGTACACATTGCCTTATACGATGACCTGCGAACATGACTCAACGAATGTAAAAATAAAAAGTAAGGTCTAGAAGCATTGTTGGTAGCATCTATCCCAACCAACAAGCTTCGAATGGGTGCCTATTCAGCCCCGATCCCTCCCATCATGGAGAAACTCCCCTTCCTTTGTGGAACCCATATCCTACTAATAGTGGATCTCATCCCTTGGAGAATGGATCCATAACTTCCCATTCTTGGCCTATAAAGCTACTATAGGTCTGAGGATTGTTGGAAGTAGGTTTATGCTGTTGAGATTAGGTTGGAAGAAAATTCTTGAAAGGGAAAGGGTTAGAGATTGTAGAAGGGACTTGCAACATCAAGACTATATGGTTGTAAAATTTTTCTCTAGTTTATTAATATAGAAGCAATTGTTCTTTGTCAATTACATCTTTTTTGATCTAATTTGTAGGATTCCTTGATCACCTACATAGATTGTGATTGCATATTGACTAGTTTATGATATATGATTGGTTAATTAGTCCATTTATCTCTTCGATTATATGTTGGATGCTTTGATCTCTTGTTTGTCTTTGTCTATGTAAATCTCTTTCAGGCTGTTATGGAGAAGTTGTAAGGAGCGACGAGAGGAACTCTAAAGCATTTAGGAGTGAATGGATGAAAACTTTGAAAGGGACTTCATCAATCATTTAGTTTAATCGGTAATAGGCCTCTATCATTGTATTTTCTTTCAGTCAATCAGAGTCTAGAGAAAGGTAGTAGTTCTTGTTTATTTGTTACTAGGGTTCTTGGAAGTCTAGGTAGATTGATCTTATCCGCAAGAGGGATAAGTCCACATAAAAAATTGGTGACTCCGCTAGGGAATCATCTCAGTCTCCTTTAGTTTTCCCCGTTTGACCTTTTTAACTCGCTGCACAATCCTTCCTCTAGTGTCTGGAAATTTTAGAAATTTGGATTTTGGGTTGTATTTTATTTTTTCTTAGTTTCCCTGTTGTGCGCACTTAGACGTTAGGCACAATGCGTACTTATACGCACTTACCTTTCAACAACACAACTTATGCACACTAGTTTACTCCAAAGCCTGCCCACATACCTAGAATTTTTGAAAAACTTAGTTATTTCCTCTTTAAATCCAAACTTTTTATTTTTTCTTGTTGTTGTAAACTTGTTTTAACCTCCTGTAAGTGTTTGTCAGTGTGCCTGAATGTTTTTTTGGGTTTTCCTTGTGATTGGTCATGTTTTTGCAAATTAGGGTAGAGTCTTGTCTGATGAATGGTCGACCTATAAAAAGAGAGATTTGTTGGTCTTGTTGTGTTGACTATCTATCTTTCTTTTGTCGATTAGATCATGTTTTGAGTCTAGTTTACTCTTTTGCAAAAGTTTATTTTGAATGTCAAAGTGAATGATTTACAAGATTAGGTATTGTTTATGAAAATACTTCTTATGCTTGTTCTGAAATGAAAATTCATTTTTCTTTCCATTTGCTGAAGTGTTTATGAACTGAATTTGTTACTGCAAGCAAATTTATAGCATTCAATTAGGGGAAATTCATTTTTTTAGTGATTATTGGTTTCTTGTTGCATTTTCTGAATTTCTAAGTGATTGTATGAAAAGAGAAGTTTCTTGAATTTTTTGTGTTATTTGGGCAAAGTGATTTTTTTTTCCTGGGTAATTTGAAATTGGATAGTTTCATTTTAAGAAAAGGAATATAGTGGGGGGTAGAGTTCTTGTTTATATTTCAGTTGAAAAAGTGAAAGACTCTCTCCTTACTTCAGATATATTTTTCATTGAACAAAAGGATTAGATTTTCATTTTCGATTGGATTAGGATTTGCGTCAAGTCATAATTTCATCAGTTTCACATCCATCAACTCTGAGTAAATAAAAACTCCTAAAATAAATGCTAATTAAAATCAATCTAGAAAGTTTTTTATTCTTAGGGTTGTTTTCCACCTACAATAGATTAGGTTGAATGGCTTTGGAATAGGGAAGTGAGTAAATTTTCCAAAGTTGTAGACAAAAATTAAAATCTTGCGATAGGGAGATAAATCCAGCGATTGCAATTTTGCTTTAGGAAGCTCCCCTTACAAAGGAGTCAAGCACGAGATCATATCAGACTTGGTGAAGTGATCATACCCACTTCATTGAAAGGTACTTAGGGTCAGTTGAAAGTAAACCTCCAATTAACCATTTTGAGGAGCTTTCAAGGGGATTGAGCTTTGCTACTCCGCCCTTATGTGTACGTTCGATCTGCGACTGTTGCCCTAGGTTGAATTGTTGTAGTTGGTAACCTTAGTGATCATAATATTAGGGCTATTACCCGAGGTGATGACAGAGGGAAGGTCCTGCTGTACCTGGAATAAATGTTGACTAGACTCACTTGGACTTTTTGGAGGGTAATCCTCACTCAAAATGGAATAAATGAAGTCACTTGCACTAGATTGTTTCATTGAGAAGGTTTTCAACATAATTGGTTCCACCCACTCAATCTATAACCCCTTTTCACTTTGATCTCAGTGACATTGGATTTCATCACTAACTAGTGAGCTCGTTGTGAAAAGCTCGTTTGCATGGTTTGAACCCTTAGATTTTTTAGCATGTGTTAAAATGTTTGTTATTTATATTTAGAGACCTTAGGATTGGATTGTGAATATTATTTGATTTTGTGATAAAATTTCATCGTGGCTTAATCACCAAGGTAGTCACATAGAATGCAAGGTAAACCACCTGAATACACACCTAGTCAATTGGAAAAGATAATAACTGAAAGGTCAAAGTCAACAGGATCTAAAACCTCGAAGAACCTGAAACATCAAAATTTTTACAATTTGAGATAGTAGAAACTAAAGTGAATACAACACAAGAAGTAGAATCAGGCTTAGCTCACTTGGGCCCAGAGATTTCCGAAGTAGTTTAAACTGAATCTGAATTGGTGAAGTTTCAGATACTGAACTAACAGAACCAGACATATAAGAACCTCGGTCTGAAGTTTCTCAACCTGAATCACCTTCGACTACTTTAGATCATACTCTTGAGCCACCTTCACCTTGAAGGAAGTTGATAATTACGATTGGATTACCTCTTGGGTTAATTAGCATTGAAGATATTACTGGAAATGAAGAGGCGGAAACACCTCATTCTCCATTTAAGGATAGTGAATCTTTGGACCCAAGAATTCCTTTCTCTCCTTTCTAACCTGGCCCTGGGTATTCTACCACTTTGTCACTACCACACATTCCTTTTTACTCACGAGAAAGAATTATGTCATAAATTCCTATTGGGTGCCAACCCATTGATTCATCTATGTTTACCAACTCCACGAAATCACTATTGTATGGTGGTCCATCAGTTCCTCTTGGATACCAGTCACTTATTGGGACTTTTTTAGGAGCTTCTTTTCATCCTCAACCTTCTACTTGGTCATCTGGTTTTATCTATGTCTACTATTCAGAGCATGACTTCCATGGCTGAAGTGCTTATGACATCAGACCAACAAATTCATATGATATCCGGTAACTCTAGTAACCCTCAAGTAACCCCAACTAGTGCTTATTACTAGCCTGGGGGGAAACCACCTTATCCTCCACCTGGAGGACAACCTATTATTGGGGGTAAACCTTTTACCATAACTTATGGTCATATACCTCAGCCCGGTCTAAGTCAACTTGCTATAAATCAACCTTTGCTTGGTACTCCTCATCTGAGGACGAATACTATTTGGAACCCTGCTTTTACTCAACAATGTGGTCCAGTTGCTTCACAATTGCCACTTTCTCAACATTTTCATCCCATTGGACAACCTATTCCTCAAATACCTATTCCAAGTATTATCGTACATGTCCAACAACCAGTTCAAGGGATTCCTCAAGCAATTGTTCAACAACCTGTCCAAGTAATTCCATAAACACCTATTCAGTAACCAATTCAATGACCCGTTCAGAGTTCACCACAAACACCTGTTTCGTAGTTGGTTCTAAGTTCTCCTTAGACACTTATCCCAGGAGTATCACAAATGACTATTCCAGTTACCCCTTAAATATTTGTTCCTTAAATTACTCATGAAATCCCTCAGGTTTCTGTTTATCAAACCAGCACTACGGGCCAGTATATACCACAGATTCCTATCGGAAAACCCACTATAGGAACAGTGCAAACACTTTTTCAAGGTCAATCTTTACAAAGGTCGCATTTTCAATGTCAAGCTTATCAGGTTCCACCTTTTCAAGGCAAGTTTTTCAAAGTCCACCTTTCCAAGGTCAAACTTTCCAAAGCCCACCTTTTTGAGGTCAATTTATTCAAAGCCAACCTGTTCAAAGTCAATTTGTTCAAGGTAAACCTTTACAAGCTCAACCTTTTCAGGAGAAATATTACTTAGGTAAAATGGGTCAAGCTCAATCTTTCCGAAGTCAACCGTACTCCGGTAATACTTATCAAGTCCCTCTTTAACCTCAACTTGGTATGGTTCACCTTGGTTACCCTACTAGAATTCCAATTCCAATTGCACAAGCTATTACAGGATATCTCGGGTATCCTTCTCCAGGGGTTGGTCTCCCACAAGGTTATCAAACTTTACCGCAAGACCCTAACCAGCAATTACCATTTATTGCAACTCTAGATTTACCTGATTTATCCCGGTTAACGAACTATCCTATTTATTATTATCTTTATTGGCTGATGATTCCTACCAAGTTACTGAGTGGAATACCTAAATTTGGAGGCAAATATGGGGAAGATCCATCCAACCATGTGATGATATGTCATCTTTGGCATGCATCAAATTATTTAATGGATGATTCTATCCATATTTGCCTTTTCCAATGAACTTTAATTGATTCGACAAAAGAATGGTACATTGAGCTACCTCGCACATATTTCAATGACTTTAACTCCTTGGAAACAACATTTTTAACCCGCTTTTAGTTACCAATCCATTATGATACTGGTACCGAACTATTGACTTCTTTAAAACAATCAAAATCGATTCACATTTCTGATCACATCCATGAATGGAGACATAGATGTCGATTAGTCAAAGTTTTTATTCTAGATCAGATTTTACCTGAATGGTTTATGAAGTCACTTCTTCCTGTTATTACCAAGGATGTTTCTAAGGGAGGTGTCATCCCAGAAGAGCAGGTAATTGCTCGTGTCCAATATTTAGACTTAGTGTACACTCAACCTGGCACCTTGTACGAGAAAATATCGAATTTACTGCACCCTACATGTGATCCAATAGTTACTTCGATTTAATGCAAATGATGGTATCATAGGTTCTATTAGCCAATGATCTAAGGGGAAAAAGAAAAATTCTAAGAGTACTTAGACTTTGGCCATACAAGATTCACCATTTGAAAGCCTTTCTTCGGAAATTATTTTCGAGATTAATGTCATATAATCATCTATTGACAAGTCCAAATAAACCAGAGGTAAAAAGAAGGGAAAAGGTAAATCGAAACATAATGATTCTTTGAAAGAGAAACCCACTAAACTGAATCTACTGATGAGAAATATAAAACTCGCTATCCTTTCCTTATTTGCAATGAGGATCATTATACGAAGGAATTCCCACATTGGGCATAGGTTTCCAAATTCATCAAAGGTTCTTAAACTCTGGCTATTTTGAAGGATCAATTTCCTTCTCAAGACAACAAGATGGTTTCTCATAACACATCTTCCTCTTCCACATCACAAGATATAATGATGATGTCTTCACAACGAGTTATGGTAGCTACGAGATCAAAATATTACAGATCCAAGGGTCCTGTTAACAATGGAAACGAGGCTAGTTCATCTAGTCAACATTCTGGTTCAATTCCTCCTCCTCCTTCTGAACCATTACAGACCGGGAAGCTAAACCTTGACATGATGATCCAACCACCTTCCAAAGGTGAGCTTTGGAAATCAGCTTTCAACCCACATGCTAGAGCTGCACAAAATTATAACATTGTTGAAGACTTGGCTATGTCTGCTTCCGCAATGTCAGCTCTAGAAGTGTTGTAAACATGCCCGACACATTGAAAGATTTTATTGTCATCTATAGGACCTATTGATATGCAAGACTCTAATCTAATTATCTTTGATCTTGAGAGTCATCTCGAGACTCCCTCATCAACTAGCGTTCCAAATTCCAGTTTTTGTTAAAACCAGATGAGTGTTTCACACAGTTGTTGATGAAGGAGATTCTATGTGTATTATGTTGATTGTGTGTTGGAAACCTTTAGGTTCTCTGACCATCAATTAGTCACCTACAACTCTAAAATTCTTTTATGGAAGATGTTTTCGTCCTTATGGAATCCTTAATGATCTTCCCATAGAACTAGAAGGTAAAATGGTCGCCATCGAAGTTGAAATTGTTGATGCTCAGCTCGATTATAACCTTTTTCTTGGTTGAAGTTGGACCTACACTATGTCGGCAGTGGTCTCATCCCTTTCTTGAATGATACAATTTCCTCACAAAGGGAAGATTGTCAAAGTAGACTAGTTGTCTTACAATACTTCAGACCCTAATTCTACGGGTAGCATACGATTTGTCGGTAAAACGAATGCTATTTAGAGGATGTTGGTGTTGGTTTTCTCAAAGACTCATCACTGATGAGAAACTTTGCGCTGTTGGAAATACTAAGAGGGGGGGGTGAATCAATATTTGTTTTCAATTGTTATTTTTACTAGTTAGATCACTTATATTTAGAACACAAAATGAACAATGATAGAATAAATACTTCTATTAATTTATTCTTTCAATAAATCAAGTACAATATATGTAGGGATCCAACCCTAGATGAAGACACCAATCTTCAATCTCCCAGGCTCCAACCTATAATATGCCAAGCACCAACTTGGAATTCCCAAGGCACAAACCTTGTCAATTTCAAGGCACCAACCTCTAGGGCTCCAACCCTATTTTTGGTTCAGGCTCCAACTTGGTTTCTTGAGGACTCCTATCCTCTAGGGCTCTGACCCTATCTTCCAAGGCATCAACCTTATCTCTACAAGGCTCCAACCTCTTGGGCTCCAAACCTTTACTTTACTTCATCAAGATATGTTTGGTTATACTTCACTACTCCCAATGTATTCTTCAACAAGCCCTGTCAATCTTCAGCTATGCCTTCACTTAGTCTCCACGTCACATCATCAATGAAAACCTTGTTCTTCACATGAAGGTTTCACCACTGCACTTCATGTTACCCAAAAAAAAATTCTTCAAGGTCACCTCATGATGGATTCAATGCATCATGGTCTTCAATGATCTCCACAAATCTTCAATATGCTACTTCACGAAGTTCTCCAGCTCACCCTATTCTGTTCTCAAGAGAAGACTTCAACAAGCTCTATTTGTCTAATCCCAATAAATCAACACTTCGACCATGACAACTATGGAAACTTCGACCACGGAAACTACGAAAACTTCAACCATGGTAGCTTCAACCACAACAACTATGACAACTTCAACTATGACAGCTTCGACCACAACAACTACTACAACTTCAACCACAACAACTTCAGCTACGGAAACTACGACCACGACAGCTTCGACCATGGAAGCTACAACAACTTCAACCACATATGGAAACTTCAACCATGACAACTACAACAACTTCTTTGCTCCTAGCTCGAACCTGTGGGAGACTATTTAACCTAAGAACAATTCCACAAACTTGTCTTCCTTGCTTTTCTAGGCCGCGACTTCTTCTCTACCCTTGTCTTATCTCCACCGAAAAATCTTAGCTTGAATGGATGAATTTAGGTTTATATTTATAGTGATTTCATTTATAACTGAAGGGACATTTCTATTTGAAGTGAGGCTGACTTGTATGATTGAGTGTAGGTCAGCTCACTTCTAGGAATGATTTCCTTAACTTAAAAATTCAATATCTCACAAACTATTTGGAGTTTTTGGGCAAATAAAGGCTTGTTAAAAAGAGGAAAAAATCCTCTTTAAGATGGTCTAGGATCCATTTTTAAAGGTGTGAAAATTCTATCACTGCAACAACTGATTTATTTTACCTACTTATTTTCCAATAAGTTATTTACGAAAAACCCTTCAGTAAACATTAAAATAAATTCTGATGTAGATATCACACCATAATATAGAAAAAAACACATGCACAAGAATCAACACAAATATTTTGGACAAATGTCCTCGGAAAAACCCAATGCAGGAAAATCGGTGCAGCATAGGAGGATTTTATTATTCAGCGATTCTTCAGTACAACTGGGTGCCAAACTCGCTTACCCAACAAAGAACAGATTCTCCAACAATTCTCCAAACCTCAGTGTTAGGCTTACTGGCCTCTACACAGTTCCCAGACGTACTACATCAGCTCCTGCCTCTTTGCCTTACCCAGGGAGGCCTTCCAGTGACTGCACAATGTGTTGCCTCTACGTTTGCCTGAGAGGCTCTACGTCTGCCTTTCCAACCTCTGCGTTGATCTTCTGGTGCTGATCCCGACTCTCTATTCCATACCCACTGCCTCCTGCTACTCCCCAGACCACTAGTTTGAATTTCTCAGCTAACCCTACTCGAGAAATCGAACTGACTGGTCTCTCTCAATGTATTCTCTAACTGACCCTCAAGCCTCTTCTTATCGTTTTCCTATTGTTCCTTCAACAACTGAGATTAAATCTCTAATCAACGACTAATATTATATTTGGCTTGATCCATGACTTTTGGGACCTTCTAACCCAATTTTATATTAATACCCATTAATATTTTATTTTTCCTAAGTTTAGATTTAGGAACTCCATTAAAATATTGATTATGTTAATATCTCCCAAACCGGTTAGAATCTTCCCAAACCGTTTCTAGGTCTTGGAGATCTCATGTGCTTTAGCCTCTCCACAAATTTTCATGGCTAGATCACATCTGATGCTATCTAAAATCAACACTCCCTCTTAGTGAGGACTGTGCTCTAGTAATACTCTCCACTGAGCATTACTTTGATCATACAACATTGGTACCTGTGTTGATGCTAAGCCTCCCTGCCTAAAATTCTCTGCACTACTGCATCCTAGACTATTGCCCATGGCTCTATCATTGCCACTGCTACATTTTTACTGTAGCTCCCTTTGCATCCGTACTACTGCTGGTCCATCTTCCCAACACTGCATCTGCATTGCAACTCCCTTTGCATCGTGTTGTTTCTGGTCCTTCTTCCCAACACTGCATCTGCACTGCAAACTCCTTCTCATCATGTTGCATCATGCTACTGCTGACTGCTACTGCACTGTAACATGATACCCATTTCTTCTACTGAAATGGATTCTTTATCATCCCCATATTCTCCCTGAAATAATCAAACTTGGTTCTTCCAAGAGCCTTGGTAAGGATGTCTGCCACCTGTTCTCCTGTAGGAGTGTAGCTCAACGGTACAACTCCTTTTTGGACATAGTCTTTGACAAAGTTACATCGGATATCAATATGCTTTGACCAATCGTGAAACACTTGATTCTTAGAGAGCTTGATGCAACTCTGATTACCACACATGATCCTGGTCGCTTCCATATTTCTTCTGAATAGGTGCACAAGTAGTTTTATAAGCCATATGGCCTCACATGACACTGTTCTTGCAGCCACATATTCTGCCTCTGCTGAGCTCAAAACCACATATTTCTGTTTCCTACTGCACCAAGAAGTCATTCTGAATCCAATGTTGAAAAAATACCCATAAGTACTTTTCCGATCCACTGAACTTCCCACCCAATCTGCATCAGTAAATCCACTCAATCTGATATCCTTACTCCTGGTGTACAAGAGTCCATAATCGACTATTCCCTATATATAAATGAGAACATGTTTGGCTGCTGCCCAATGCGCCCTCTTTGGTTCCACCATGAATTGATTGAGGGTGTTGACAGTGTAACAAATGTCAAGCCTGGTATTGACCAGATACATCAGGGACCCTATGAGTTGTCTGTATAAGGTGGGATCAACATCCTTGTCTTGTGATGCATCAATCTTCTTCCAGTTTGTGATCATTGGAGTAGCCATGTGTCTACAGTCCTCCATCCTGAATCTCTTCAGGATTTCTGTAGCATATCTCCCTTGCCCAACGAAGATCTACCCCTTTTGCTACCAAACTTCCAACTAATCTGAACTTAAACAAGAACGCAACAAAATACATAGATAACCATATACACAAAGATGCAGTGGAAATAATACTTCATTTAATTAATGGAAAATATTGAAATATGCTTACAACCAAAAATGGAAATAAACCAGCTAGGGCGATGGTAGCTTATCTCTGAGAAGAGATGTGGCGGCTAGATGCCTCTGAACTGTTCTCAACTGTGTTACAATGAGGCTCGAAGGCCTATTTATTGTTGAGAAACAATGTAAAACCCTTCACATCCCAAAACCTAACCCCAGAAGATGAAACGCCAAATTATGGGCCTCGTTTGGGTAAATTGGTACATCAATTTCCCGGGGTCGTAACTTTGGCATACGATCTTCGTTTGATGTGTACAATAGCTCGTTAGAAAGATCTATCTGAGCACTACCACTTTGTGAGGCAACATCGATCCATGCACCCATGTTTCCCTAGATTTCCCAAAAAACGTCGTTTAGGGCCTTAAAACGGCTCCGAAAATTCAGGACCCAAAAATTGCTAAAAATAGTAAACTGTGCTACAATTTAGGAAAATGAAAAAGTTGAAAGAGACAATTGTGGGGGTCCAAATGGGATAGGTGGGTGGCCACCAATATTCACCTGGATCACCAACCCTAGGAAATAATGCATTCATCCCAAATCGTTCATATCAAATTTCGTGGCTAGATTCTTCTTGCAGTCCTCAATGAGCCTGGATGATCATGTCAGAAAGAGATCATCCACATACAATCGTAAGATTAGAGGCTCATTCTATACAACGAGATAGTAGAGATTTGGATTTGCATCACTCTTGACAAATCCCATCTTCTTCAAGTAGCCATCCATTCAACCATACCATGCTCTAGGTGCCTATTTCAACCCATACAAGGCTTTGTTCAATCTGCATACATAAGGCTTCTTCTCTCAAAGCCCATTGGTTGTTCAATGTATACCTCTTCTTCTATCACCCCATTCAGAAATGCCATTTTGACATCGATCTGATGAATCTCCCACCTCAATTGTGCTGCAAGAGATATAACGGTTCTAATAGATGTATACCTGGCTATTGGGGCGAAGGTCTCTTCATAGTCAATTACTTCCTTCTGAGCATACCCCTTAGCCACAAATTTGGCTTTGTATTTCCCAACACTGTCATCTACATCGTATTTAATCTTGTAGATCCATCTTGAACCTACCACTGATATGTCTTGAGGCCTTGGCACTACCTCCTAGACATCGTTCACCATTATGGAGTTGTACTTCTCTACCATCGCATCCAACCAAACCTGATGTTGAGCTGCCTCCTGAAAATTGGCAGGGTCTCCATTCTGAGCTACTAATGCTTGATATCTATCAGGATATTTTCGCTCCCTCTTATTGTTCCTTGGTGCACCGATGAAGTCGTCTGCATCTCGCAAAATCTAACGAAGTTTCCTGCTCATTCTTCCTCTGTCAACAAATGCTTATGTTATCTCCTCCTCATCCTAAGATTCTCCCTAATCCGAGGAAGAATTATTTACTTTCGTTGGTTGAAGAGGTTTGACTAACGAATCCTCTTTTGACTGCTACTCAGGCATTTCTCGAGATTTTATGAAAGCCCTATCCTCCATGAACTTCACATCTCGTCGAACTACTACCTTCTTTCTCCCTAGAAGATAGATTATGTATGCCTTAGCGTTCTCGCTATATCCCACTAGATATCCTTTCTTTGTAGTTTGATCTAGCTTCTTCCTCTTTTCCTTAGGTACGCGGAAATATGCTAAGCTCCCAAATATCCTGAAATGAATGACTTCAGGCATCTTCCCTGTGAAAACTTTCTCTGGAGTAATCTTGCCCAATGCCCGATGAGGAGTCCTATTTTGAACATAGACTGTTGTGTTGCATGCTTCTTCCTATAGGAGTTTTGGCATATCCTAATCATACATCATGGCCCTAGCTGCTTCTACAATAGTCCTGTTCTTCGTCTCATCTACTCCCTTATGCTACGGATTGTAAGGAGTTGTCCACTCTCTTCTGATGCCCTCCTTAGCACAAAAATCATTTAATTCCTTATGGACATACTCTCCACCATTATTTGAGCACAAAAAAATTATTTTCTTTCCAGTCAGATTCTCTACCAGAGCCTTGAACTCTTTGAATCAACAAAAAACCTCGTCCTTGGTTTCCAGAAAATAAATCAAAATTTTCCTTGAGTGGTCATCAATGAAGGTAAGGAAGTACTCGACACCACTAAGAGCTTTAGTGGACATAGGTCCGCAGATATCTGAGTGTATCCATCCTAGTACACTCTTAGCCCTATACTTACTTCTAGAAAATGCTGCTTTAGCATACTTTCCTAGAGCACATCCTCTGTATACATCATCTCCTTCCATACTAAGATTTGGAACTCTTGTTACAGTGTTTTTGAGAATTCTCAGATCCCCATGGTGAAAATGTCTCATTCTTCTATGCCATAGTTCATTCAAATCCTTGTCTCCATGAATGCATATTAGTGCCATTGGTGATTCTAGTTGTACTCTGTACAACCTGTTACTTTTGATCCCGATCTGCACTTTCTTTTCCAGTTTGGGTGTTTGACGTATACTTTCTCCTTGATTAAGAAAATTTCATAGCCTTTGCTTTGAAGTTGTGACATGGAAAGTAAATTCATCCCCAATCCTAGGTCATGCAACACATTGGTAGCACGAAACCACTCTCCCATTTCTGTTTGAAAAACTATGGTACCCCTCCCTACTAGAGTACACTTTGCCTTGTTCCCCATGGTGATCTAAAAGTTTCATCCTCTCCTCCCAATAATCTGAGAAACATTCCCGGATTCCCATCATATGCCAAGAGGCTTCACTATCTATATACCATACTTCTGATGATGTAGAGCTAGTCGTACAAACCACTTCTTCTTCCATCCAGGAAGACAACATAAAGAAATCGAAGTCATTGTCTCTTGTGAATTTTTTTGAAAATATGTGCGAGTCTCTTGACGAAGATGCCTCTGCATCATGGTCTAGACCCATAATTGATTTTCCCTTCATGTATCTGATTACTTGCTCTGATACCATGTGAAAATTATATCACTGCAACAACTGATTTATTTTACCTACTTATTTGCCAATAAGCTATTTACAAAAAACCCTTCAGTGAACATTAAAATAAATTCTACTCCAGATATCACGCCATAATATAGAAACAAACACATGCATAAGAGTCAACACAGATATTTTGGACAAATGTCCCTGGAAAAACCCAATGCGCGAAAACTGGTGCAGCGTAGGAGGATTTTATTATTCAACAATTCTTCAATACAACTGGGTGCCAAAATGGCTTACCCAATAGGGAACAAATTCTCTAGCAATTCTCCCAGTATTAGGATCAGGCTCACTCGCCTCTACGTAGTTCCCAGATCTACTGCATCAGCTCCTGCCTCTCTATGTCAGCACTGGGCCTCTCTGCGTCACCCACGCAAGCCTTCCAGTGACTACGAAGTTTACTGCCTCTGCGTTTGCCTGAGAGGCTTTGTGTCTGCCTTTCCAACCTCTACGCTAGTATTTTAGTGCTGATCCTAACTCCCTCTTTCGTACCTGCTGCCTCCTACTGCTCCCCATACCACTAGTTCGAATTTCTCAGCTAACCCCGCTCCAAAAATCGAACTGACTGGTCTACCTCAGTATATTCTCCAACTAACCCTCAAGCCTCTTCTTATACTTTTCCTGTTGGTCCTTCGACGACCGAGATTAAATATCTAAAAAATGGCTAAGATTATATTTGGCTTGATCCATGACTTTTAGAACCTTCTAACCCAATTTTATATTAATACCCATTAATATTTTATTTTTCCTAAGTTTAGACTTCAGAGCTCCATTAAAATATTAATTATTTTAATATCTCCCAAACCGGTTAGGATCTTCCCAAACCATTTCTGGGTCTTGGAGATCTCATGTGATTTAGCCTCTCCACCAATTTTAATGGCTAGATCACATCCGATGCTATCTCAAATCAACAAAAGGATTCCTCTAAAGTGTCTAAAATATTTTTTCTTTGCGACTGTCCTTAAATTTTTTATGTGCAGAAGGTGATTAGGACAACAATGTCAATAGGGATTCTTTATTGTTATGAATCCAAGCTCTTCATCATAATGTGTCATCATGTATGTCATCAATATCATCCATGTCATCTTGATAGTGTAGCATCATGTATCCAATAATAGTGTAGTGATATGTCATCCATATGTCATAGTGCAACAACCATCAATTTGCCATCAAGTGATTTCCAAATCCTTCATGTCATGTCTCCAGTCATTTTCCATGTCATCAAATGTAATGTGTTGTCATTGTTCTTCAATAGAGCTAGTTAGGGAAAGGGCTTGTATATAAGGATTAGGGCTCCATACATTGTCATTAGGATTAGGAATCCTTATCAGTCAAGAGGAGCTTGTCATCATGAGCAAGGACATCACCATAGTTTTAGGGTGTTATCGTCAAGAGAAAGGATATCATAATATGCATGAGGTTATGGCATCTTCATGGTTAGTTCAATGATATCTAGGGCACTATGATCAAAGGGAATCTAGGGAAATATCATAGCTCACAAGAATTTGCCATCACGAATAATGCCATATTGACATCAATGACAACCTTGATTAACAATCTCCCCATTTGTCATTGATGTAAATATTCTTGCCCTTCCAACATTCTCTCCCCCTTCGACATCAATGGAAAATGGGGTGACCAAGAACTCCCCCTGTCAAGCTGCTTCTTTTCTTCATCAATAGTTGTTCTTCATAGGTATGTTACTCCCCCTGTCATGGTGCTCTTCCTTCTGGCAATGTGGTCCATCATAGATGTGTTTACATTTCTTCATGTAATGAACCAACTCCCCCCACTTGCATAAAATCCTCTAGATTCTTTAGACAAGAAATATTTCTGCCTTGTGATTAAGTGGAAGAAATCTTCAACAATAGTCCATCTGATAAGTAAGGAATCATGTTCTTCAATGGAGTTGCTCCCAAGAGATGATCTATCAAAAGATGATTGTCCATGTGTGACTCATCAAGAATTTTATAGGGCCTATTCATGAATAAATTCTGCAAGAATGATTAAGAATCATAATCTCCCCATAATAGTATGCATGGTCACCTTTGGCAGAGTCTCATTATCAAAAACTTGGAATATCAAGGATGACTTTATCAAATCAACAACATGTGTTGTTGGCTGGAGTGTTCAAGAGACTTTCGGATTCGATTTGCTTCCTTCTCCATACTTGTGTAACTTTCTTCTCTGGCTTGGTTATCATGGTTTTAGCTTGTTTAGGGACCCAAGTCAAGTTACAATGACATGCCATATGTCCAATGTTATGACAATTAAAACACTCCATCTTGTTCATGAATGAGAAATCATGACTTCTTCTTGCAAAATTTCTTCTAGGAGATTGACGGGGACCATTATATTTGTCTTTGTGATATGCCCTACAATATTTTACCATGTGCCCAAAGTTTGTACAAGAATAAAAATAATCAAGAAATATACTTTGGTACTTGGGAGATGGATATTTACTTGATGTACTTTTGAAGTCTTTTTGCCTTGGGATTCTTTAATGATATTCATTTCCTTTTGTATTCTTGACACCATTTGCAAGTCTTCTTGGAGTAGGATTTCTTTCAATGTGTTCTTGATTTTTCTCCTTGCCTTTGCTGGAACTAGGAGCATCAACATTTCTTCTTGTCTTCCTCACATACTTGTCGTTTGAAGCATTATCATTCTTGCTTGAGGATTCACCTGCATAACTAAGACCTGATTTATCAAGGGGAGACCTTTGATGACTTGGGATATCATCTAGGGTTTGAGAACTTTTCAAGTTCTTATTCAACATGTCAACTTCCTTTTTAAGAAAGAAAATTTCTTCCTTCATTTTCTTGCACTCTTCATCCTTCTTTGATAGAATGATCTCCATTTCTTCCTTCATCTTGGTTGCTTCACATGATTGGACCTTAAGAGAAGTGATTTCTGATCTTAACTTGGTGATGCCATCATCATTTTATTCTAGTTTGCATATCATGGTGTTTCTCTCATTTTCTTCTTCATCAGCTTGTCCTTCTATGAATTCCAAAGTTCCCATCACCTTCTTAGCTCCTTGTGCTTGTTTCCTTGCTTCTACTAGTTGAGACCTAAGGGAGAAGACATCTTCCTTGTATTGACCAATCTCTGCTTCAAGTTTATTCAAGCTCTTGAGTCTTTGTTCAAGGTTGCTTAACAAAGTTTCCTCCCTTTTCCTTGCCTTATCCAATTGATTTGTCATGGATATGAATTCTTCGTGATGCTTTCTTTTATTTTGGTGAAATTCCTCCTTAATTTTGGTGAGATCCTCATCTCTTTCTAGTACTTGAAGCTTGAAAAGGTCAGCTTCCTTCCTTGTCTTTTGTTGGTCACCATCTTACGCTTTCTTCTTAAGTTCCTCATTTTCCTTTTTCAAACCGTTAATCTCTTCCATGACAGCTATAGGTTTAGTAAGGAGATCTTCTTCAAAGTCTTATTTTCTTTCTTCTTCTTCTAGGTCTTCTTTGGCCTTGATGTCATCATTCTTATTTTAAGCTTCCTTGATGGGTTCTGGATTTCCTTCTTGCTTTCCATCATCTTCTTGGCTAGTGGTCATGGTCAATGCTCCTTTTGAGTGAAGGTCATGAAGTTTGTCCCATATACCCTTTACTGATGAACATTTTTGCAAATTGGCCTTTATAGAACCTGGTATCTCATTCAAGATTTCCTTCATCGCTTTTGCATTGTACTCCTTGTATTCTTCGTTCATCATGTTATCAATAATCACTAATTCCCATACTTCAACACCTTGAGCCATTAAGAAATTTCTCATTCGTACCTTCCATACATCAAAGTTTCCATTGAACAATGGAACCTTCCCAATTTGATTGTCTTTAATTTTCACGATTGAGGAAGAGACATCTTTAGGAGGATTGGAGGCTTTCTTCCTTAGCTTTGCCATTTGTGTTCTAAGGATCAACCTTAAAGATGTTAGGCTTTGAGTGAAGGTGCTAGTTCTAATACCAATTGTTCGAAATATTGAGGGGGGGGGGGTGAATCAATATTTCTTTTCAATTGTTATTTTTACTATTTTAGATCACTTATATTTAGAACATAAAATGAACAATGACAGAATAAATACTTTTATTAATTTCTTCTTTCAATAAATCAAGTACAATATATGTAGGGCTCCAACCCTAGATGAACGCACCAATCTTCAATTTCCTAGGCTCCAACCTGTAATATGCCAAGCACCGACTTGGACTTCCTAAGGAACCAACCTCTAGGGCTCCAACCCTATTTCTGGTGTAGGCTCCAACCTAGTTTCTTGAGGACTCCTATCCTTTATGGCTTCGACCCTATCTTCCAACGCACCAACATTGTCTCTACGAGGCACCAACATCTAGGGCTCCAACCCTATTTCTGGTGCAGGCTCCAACCTAGTTTCTTGAGGACTCCTATCCTTTATGGCTTCGACCCTATTTTCCAACGCACCAACATTGTCTCTACGAGGCTCCAACCCTTAGCTTTACTTCATCAAGATATGTTCGGTTATACTTCACGAATCCCAATGCCTTCTTCAACAAGCCCTGTCAATGTTTAGCTATGCCTTCACTTAGTCTCCATGTCACATCATCAATGGCAACCTTGTTCTTCACATGAAGGTATCACCACTGTTCTTCATGTTACCCAAACAAAACTTCTTCAAGGTCACCTCATGATGGATTCAATGCATCATGGTCTTCAATGATCTCCACAAATCTTCAATACGCTGCTTCACAAAGTTCTCTAACTCTACCCTATTCTATTCTCAAGAGAAGACTTCAACAAGCTTTATTTGTCCAATCCCAATAAATCAACATTTCAACCTGACAACTATGGCAAATTCGACCACGACAACTGATCAGGTTCTCAAAATTATGCTCAAAAATCAAAATTATTAGAATGGTGTGGAACCTGAATGACCGCGTAGTGCTTATCATCCTGAATCGGCGCAACTCGTTTCGCGTGAAACGAACACCGTATGCTCTCAGAAACACGATCTGTTTGTTTTCCCAAACAATAAATTTGGTGCAGGAGCTGGCAGGGATGTTGACTAGGCATCCGTACAACCCAGTTAGCAAAATAATATTTCATGGAATATCCTCAGAATATTCCTTGCAGGTGGTGAATCTGAAGGTGAAAAGTATCAAGTTTTAATTGGTCCGCATGTCATTTTTGGGCTAATCAGGAGGTGACACGTGGCTAAGATGGAGGCTGCCATGTGTCCTTTGAAAGGTGAGTTAAAATAATGGTTGGCGAGGTAGGTTGGAAGTCGGGCTCGATCCCACAAGCTCCCGTCTCATAGTTCCGAGGCCTACCATTGCACCCTCGTAATGGTTCTTACCAGGTAACGGTTGTAGGTTACATTTAATGTTTGTTGATTGTAAGGTTGGGGGGAGACTACCCTCCCATGTGAATACACAAACCATTACTGCAAATAGTTATGGTCACCATTAGCCTTAACCTGTAGCTTAACTGTGACTGGCATGACCCATGTGAACACTACCTCCAACCGTCGCATGCACCGTGACCGCTAGAAGACTGCCACTTAACTGTCAGACCCTAATCGCGTCATATGACTGGTAGGGCTGACATTTTTTATAACCGCTAGTGGGGTTATGGGCTAAATTAATCGTCTTACAAATTCACCCACTGTGTGGAGAAATTATTGCCTAGTTAGAGCTTTTTGGGGTGAAATTGTAGGATCATGCCGGATTTAGTGCAATTTGTGGAGCGAATATTGGGAAAACTAGGAGAGGTCATAACTTCTTCAGCTTTCCACCAAATTGGATGCAAAAAAAGGCTAGATGGATATTTTTGGATATTCTGGACTCATGGGAGTAGGTTTCAGAAGCATTTGAGCATTGTAAACCCATATGTTTACACATTTGATCATAATAGAGAGGCCCAAGCCATTGGAAGCTGGACTAAGGAGACGTAGCCCATGAGGGGTGAACTCCTTTATCATGTTCCTGTTGTAATGTGTTTTTGATGATGTTTTGTACATGTTTATGTTTCTGTTTAGTCTCTTATTTATGTTAAAGTTCTCATAAAATTAACATAAAAACTCATCATTTCACTTGCAAAAATTCATGAATCCTTAAGCACAATGAAAATATTTTGTTTCTAATCTGAGGAGGATCTTAGCACAACAATATAATATTCTAAATCAGATCAATTTTGGTACTAGAGCTCTAGGTTTTCTTTATGAAAGAAGTATTTAATTGTTTGAAAGTTTATGTCATCCTTACAAGGTTAAAACTCAAAAGAGGAGAAGGGAAGCTGGTTGGAAGCCCTGAACTTGGGTCAAGGGGAAGGAGAGAAAGGTTGCCACAATCTCCAACACGAGTTCAACCTCAAGTTGCAATTGAGACTCCAGAGATCATGTCTCATGAAGGAGAATATACAAACATGACAGAAGATAAGAAGACCTTTAGAAAGACTTTCTTTGATATGAAAAATATGGTGAAGGTCCTCGATGAAGAGAGAAATACCAGGTTGCAAGGTGAAAGTTCCAAACCTCCCAAAGGAGAAGGTTTTTTAGGAGGAGGTAATGGAAATGGAGACAAACCTCCACCCTCTCCACCATCTTCTTAATCTTCTTCTTCACAAGCATTTTCACCCTCTTCCACTAATACAAACCTTACTCATACTCATCATCATACTTCAAAAGGAACTGGTACATCACCTTTTTTAAAACTTGATGTTAAATTTGAGATGCCCATGTATAATGGTGAAGTGAATGCAGAGAAGCTTGATAATTGGATTCGTCATTTGGAGGTCTATTGCAGGATTCAAAACCTTCAAGAGGATGGCATAAATATTCAGTTAGCTTCTTGATAATGGAGGGTGCAACACTGGTATGGTGGGAATCAAAGACCCAAGAGGAGATTAAAAAACACAGTAAGATCTCAATTTCTTGGAATGATTTCATTACTGCAATCAAAAGACAATTCTACCCTCTAGCTTATATGTAGAAAGCCATCATGAATTGGCATAACTTTAGACAACTTAAAGGTCAAAATGTGCAAGATTACACCCAAGAATTCAGAAAAAGGTCTTTAATGTTAGGTGTAGATTTTCAATCACGAGACACATTGCTGAAGTACATAGGGGGTTTACACAATTACCTTCGGCATACTATCTTAATGTTTAATTCCAATAATCTAGATGATGTGTGTGTGAAAGCCAGTCATCTTGATGCAAGAGGGAAAAACTCTCCAGAAGAAGGTAGTAAAAAGCCATTTAAGGGTAAAGAGAAATAAAAGGGTTTCAAGGGAAAGAAAAATGCATCCATTAAAAATGAATAAGAGAAAACAATATGTAAACATTGTTCTAGAGAGGGTCATGATGAATCTCATTGTTGGAAGCTTCATCTCGAAATGAAACGAAAAAAGCTCAACAACAAGGGAAAATAAAAGACAACTGCTGTGATTCAAGAGGATTTGGGATCTGATTCGGGTGATGAAACTAAAATTACAGCCATGGGGATAAAAGGAAAAGAATCCATTTCTAGCACTAGTATATCAAATTGTCACACTAGTACTCCAAATGAAGAGACAAGGATTGAATTATTTTATGTAAGAGTAATCTCAAAACATACAAAAATCGACACACTTTTGATAGTGAGTCTCAAGCCAACTTGATATCCGATAATTTAGTCAAACAACTTAATCTTGAAACAATTTATCCCAAGCCATATCCGTTGGGTTGGATATGAATGGACACAAAATTACAGGTTACAAGAAAATGTATTCTTCGGTTTTCAATCACAACAAACTTCATTGACGAAGTTGAATTAGATGTTGTACCAGGTGATATATCGGGAATTGTTTTGGGTAGTCCTTACCTCTATGATAGAAAATAAATCTTCTATTGTCATGAAAATAAGTACCACTTGTTCAAGGATGGTGTGGAGTATATTGTGAAAGCTCATCGCAAGAAACTAAATATTTCATTAGTTAATGCAGAGCAGATGAAAATACTAGTGAATTCAAGCAAGAATTTAGTGCTTCTTATGATCAAACCTAATATTGATTTTGATTATGAAGCGTTTTATGGTTGTAATTCAAATTCAAAAATTGATTTGGTTGATGTCGCTAACCATGATGATGAGGTGTTTCAGAAAGCAAAGGGATTTCCTTCCAAGAGGAGAATCTAACATGAAACACCATCGCAACAAAGGTGTCTTCTTTCTAACATTGACATGCATCAGATGTCAAGAAGGGAAAGTGTAGAAATAACAAAGAAAATCCAAGGATTGTTGAACAAAAGGATCATCTAACCATCTCCTTTACTATGTGGTGCACCTCTTGTTTTGGCGCCTAAGAAGTATGGTAAGAATTTCATTGAATGGGATTCAAGAAATGGTTTTCATCAGAGTAGAATTGTTGAAGGAGACATATGGAAGACACCATTCAAAACCAAGCAAGGTTTGTTGGAATGGCCTGTTATGATTTTTGGTCTTTTCCATGCTCCTACTACTTTCATGCATATGAAGGAATATGTGTTGAAGCCATTTCTAGACATGATAGTCTACTTGGATGACATTTCCAGTTTCAAAAAAATTTCATGATGAACAGGGCATGTGTGAGAAAAAAATACTTGATGTCATATGTCAAGAACATTTGTTTTTGAATATGTCAAAGTATATGTTGGATAAAAATTATTTGATGTACTTGGCCCATGATATTGGAGAAGGTGAGCTGAAGTTAGACCTCTCCAAGATTGATGCCATTATGGATTGGTCAATGCTTAAGATAGTTCTGGATAAGAGGTTTTTTGGGAGAAACCAAATGTTGGAGGAGTGATTTTGTTAATTTTTCTTATATTGTAGCTCATTTGTATTCTTTGACAGTTGTGCAAAAGGCATTCCAGTGGGGAGGCAAACAATAAGAGGCATTTGATGCTTTAAAAGAAAAGACCAGTTCATCCTTTATACTTGCTCTTCTAAACTTGAAAAATTCATTTGAGTTTCAGATTGATCTATGCGACTATGCCATGGGTGCAGTCTTTAGGAAATGTGGTAAGCCCATTTCTTTTCATTCAAAAATTTTCAATGGTGAAGTGTTTAAGTTGCAGCAACAAAGGCACTTCCATTGGATGGGTTTTCTTCTACTATTCCACTCGGTCAAAAGGTATAAGAAAGGTATAAGTGACAAGTTTGTTGATGTACTTTCTAGGCCTATAGTTTGTATAACTGCTTTCCTCAAGCATCATTTTGTTTTACATGAAAGTTATGTTCAGAAAAATACATACTTTCAGGATTTACATTCAAGCTTGATTCAAAGGAATCAAGTGGAGGAATTTGTTTACCATTTGCATTATAATGTGTTGTATCCTCTTGGTAAGAAGGATGTTTCTACTGATAGTAAAATGGAAAAAGCCAAAGAGTTCATTTAACAACTCCAAATGGTGCATCAAACAATGCGAGAACAACTTGAAAAGGGCAATGGAAAGTACAAAGAAAGGCACGAAAAGAATCGTGTTGATCACAAGTTCCAAGTCAGTGATAAATGGATTGAGATTGGAAAGGTGAGGGAACTATACCCTCACCTATTAGATAGCTGAAAGTGATCTTTTTGGCTCCAAAAGGCTTCCAGTGGGGAGGAGTGATTAGGTGCTCAAAATTATGCTCAAAAATCAAATTTGTCATAATGGTGTGGAACTTGAATGAATGTGCAGTGCTCGTCATCCTGAATTTGATGCAACTCGTTTCACATGAAACGAATACCATATGCTCCCAGAAACGTGATCTGTTCATTTTCCCAAACATGCAAATTTGGTGCATGAGCTGACAAGGATGTTGACTAGGCATCCATACAACCTAGTCAACAAAAAGAATATTCGTTGGAGTATTCCATGGAATATCCTCAAAATATTCCTTTTAGGTGGCGAATTGGAAGGTGAAAAGTGTCAAGTTTTTAATTGGTCCGCGTGTCATTTTTGGGCCAATCAGAAGGTGACACGTGGCTAAGCCAGAGGCTACCACGTGTGCTCCGAAAGGCAAGTTAAAATAATGGTTGGCAAGGTAGGTCAGAGGCCGGGCTCGATCCCGTGACCTCCCGTCTCACAACGTCAAGGCCTACCGTTGCGCTCGCACAATGGTTCTTACCATGTAACTGTTGTGGGTTACATTTAACGTTTGTTGACGACAAGGTTGGGGGGAGACCACCAACAACCCTCCCAAGTGAACACACAAACCATTACCTCAAACAGTTATGGTCACCATTAGCCCTAACCTCCAGTCTAACCGTGACCTCCACGGACCATGTGAACACTACCTCCAATTGTCACATTCACCGTGACCTCCACGACCCATTTGAACACTACCTCCAACCGTCACATTCACCGTGACCGCCAGAAGACCGCCACTTAACCGCTAGACCCTAATCGCATCATGTGACTAGTAGGGTTGACATTTTTTTATAACCACTAGGGGGGTTATGGGCTAAATTAACCGTCCTACAAATACGCCTGCCACGCGGCGAATTTTTTTCCCAGTTAGCGCCTTTTGGGGTGAAATTATAGGATCATGTCGAGTTTGGTGCAATTTGTGGAGCGAATATTGAGAAAACTAGGAGAGGTCATAAATTCTTCAGTTTTCAACCAAATTAGATGGAAAAAGAGGTTAGATGTCCATTTTTGGATATTGTGGACTCATGGGAGTAGGTTTCAGAAGCATTTGAGCATTGTAAATACATGTTTTTACACTTTTGAGCATAATAGAGAGGCCCAAGCCATTGGAAGCTGGACCAAGGAGACGTAGCCCAGGAGGAGTGAACTCTTTTATCATGCTCCTGTTGTAATGTGTTTTTGATGATGTTTTGTACATGTTTATGCTGTCGTTCAGTCTCTTATTTATGTTAAATTGTTCATGAAATTAAAATAAAAACTCATCATTTCACTTGCAAAAATTCATGAATCCTTAAGCACAATGAAAGCATTTTGTTTCTAATCTAAGGAGGATCTTAGCACAACAATCTAATAGTCTAAATCAGATCAACAACTACGACAACTTCGACCATGGTAGCTTCAACCATGGAAACTATGGCAATTGTGATAACTTCGACCACAACAACTACGACAACTTCAACCACAACAACTATGACAAGCTTGACTACGACAACTGCGACCACGATAACTACAACAACTTTGACCACGACAAATATGACAACTTCTACCATGACAAATACAACAAATACAACCACAAAAACTTCGGCCACAACAAATACAATAACTTCTTTGCTCCTAGCTCGAACTTATGAGAGACTATTTAACCCAAGAACAATTCCACAAACTTGTCTTCCTTTCTTTTCTAGGTTGCGGCTTCTTCTCTACCTCTGAAAAATCTGAGGTTGAATGAACAAATTTAGGTTTATATTTATAGTGATTTCACTTATAACTGAAGGGACACGTCTCTTTGAAGTGAGGCCGACTTGTATGACTAAGTGTAGGTCGGCTCACTACTAGGAATAATATCCTTAACTTAAAAATTCAATATCTCACAAACTATTAGGAGTTTCGAGGCAAATAAAGGCTCGTTAGAAAGAGGAAAAATCCTCTTTAAGATGGTATAGGATCCATTTTTAAAGTATGCCTCCAAGGTGTTAAAAATAGTTTTTCTTTTTGATTGTCCTTAAATTTTTTATGTGCAGAAGGTGATTAGGACAACAAGGTCATTAGGGATTCTTTATTGTTATGACTTCAAGCTCTGCATCATAGTGTATCATCATGTATGTCATCAATATCATCCATGTCATCTTAATAATGTAGCATCATGTATCCAATAATAGTGCAGTGATATGCCATCCATATGTCATAGTGCAACGTCCATCAATTTTACATCAAGTGATTTCCAATTCCTTCATGTCATGTCTCCAATCATTGTCCATGTCATCAAATGTACTGGGTTGTCATTTTTCTTTAATAGAGCTAGTTAGGGCAAGGGATTGTATATAACGATTAGGGCTCCATACATTTTCATTAGGATTAGGCATCCTTATCAATCAAGAAGAGCTTGTCATCATGAGCAAGGACATCATCATGGTTTTAGGGCTTTATCATCAAGATCAAGGATATCATAATATGCATGAGGTTATGGCACCTTCATGGTTAGTTCAAGGAAATCTAGGGCACTATGATCAAAGGGAATCTAGGGCAACATCATAGCTCACAAGAATTTTCCATCATGAACAATGCCATATTGGCATCAATGAAAACCTTGATTAACATGCGCTCCCTCCACCTAAATTTCCTTCTAGTTTTTTTGATGTTAACATGATTAAATCAAACACTATGGAATCATATGATCCTTGGATAGTGCCTTTAGAGTCTTAATTAGCCTTCTATGGCAATGAGATGCCTTTGAGTCCTTTTGAATTGATTTACTAGGCAGTTCAATCACTTTCTGACCCATCATCTTCTAAAATTGATCAAGTGGATACGATCAAAGATGATTATTCTCCTTTACCTTGGTTAGAACCAGTTTCACTTCCCGATCCTTTAGACTATACGTTTTCAACTGACGAAAGTATCATGGAGGTCATGACTTCGGTTGAAATGCCATGGAATGATTACCATCACCGTTCAACTTTTCTACTTAACCCTGATAAAATCGAGAATGATTTTCTACTATGTTTTCTCCATAGATTGTTGATAATCCAGAATGGCTCGTTTCAGTTTTTCAAGCTAAATCCGAAAGGAATTTTGGTAATATATCTACAACGATTTCCATATATATCTCAGTCAAAACAGGAATTGTTGAAAATATTCATGTAGGTGCTTCATACTTAGTTGAAGAGATTCAAACGTATAAAGCTGTGTTTCAAGAATTTTGTGACATTTTTTATTGGCGATCCGAATGGAAATCCGCCCATGGTATTTACCCATGGTAATGTAACTAAAAATGTTATAAATAACAAGGCCCTTTTTGTAAGAGGACAGATCATCCGGGACAATGTAGTTGTAGCAACCATTTGTTGATCTAATAAAAGCTAGTTACTGATTTATTTTCTGGCTTGGGTTTACTTTCGTTCTTTTCTTTATGTGACAATTACTCAACCCCCCCCCCCCCCCCTCAAAATATCTAGATCAGTTTATGGATCTTGGGGGCCTTCTCCTCGATCCAAATCAGTGGTATAAGAGCGAGTTATGACTCCATGGAAATTAGGGTTTCAAAGGGTTTAGCCTTCTTTTCTTTCACTTGTTGCTCATCCATGGTCTTCAAAAGAACATTATTTTCACAAATCATGTCTACTGATGGTTGCCACAATGTCGCATGCCTTAGGGTTTTGCTATCATAGTTTGGCTTATAATGTCATTCTTGCATTGATATTCTTAAAGGCTGTCTCAGGATCAAATTCCACCAAACTCTGTTTCAATTTTTGTGATTCCAAATAAAGGTGCCTATCACCCCATTTCATGGCCATCCCTTTTTTTTGTTTCTCCTGCAGGAAAGAAGAAGAGTAGGGGAAAGTGAAATAATAATATTATCTTCATTTACTGTGTCGAAAATTGGCTCAGTTTTAACATTAGTGGCAACTGCAGCTCCAATAACATCGACCTTGAGTTTAAGAATGCAAGAATTAGCAGCTCCATTGTCCAAGCGAGCGACGATGAAATCATATCCATCATATGAATCATTGTCAACATTAGGATCTAGCATTGTATCCCATCACAGGAAGGCCGAATGAACTTCATCATCATCCCCTTTCTTCTCTACGAGAGGTGGTTGTAGTCATAATGTCGATATCAAAGAGTTCATAGGAGCTGCAATACATAAACTACAGAATGTGGGTAACAATCCATGATGAGAACCACCTGATTGTAAAATTCATGGCATTTGATTGCCAAATGAATTTGGTTTTGAGGGATTGTGAAGAGTTTAGAAGTCTTCCTCTAAATAAGGAGCCATAATAGACATGAAAGAAGAGTGTGAGCAGAGACGAACCCTCGGCCTCATCCTCCTCCGGAGAGAAGAAATGGTTACCATGACTGTCAAAGGTCCGCCCCCACCGATGGTTCATGGCTCAAAACTATTGCTACAACTCAGACAAGCCCTAGCTTAGGTAGAGCAGCGTGCAAGGAATTCCCACAACAACCCTTGTTCAAGCGTAGTTGGGATTAGCTAGTCCCATCAAAGGAGTTGGAAACCCTTCACTAGGCATGATGTAACCCTTGATCTCAAGGCCTCCCATTCCGTAGGTCTTGACGCCCCCCATGACTTATTCTACCCAAATTCCAATGCATCCTCCTGGACCTCCTCCACTGCCATTCTCATCACAGGAACCATGGTGGAGAAAAATCCTCTAAATCTCCTTCTATATGACGTTGCGCAGCTCACTGAAGGCCACCCTGATGAGTCAACTATGATCTATAATACCCTTGCCCAAAAAATTGCATGGCGGTGTTAGAATCCATCTGCGAGAAGATAAAGCACTTCGATGGCTCTTTCCAATAGTCAAGAGCCGTGAGTTAGAAAATAACAAGAAATCCTATTGGATTTGGGATGACATGCAAATTTTCACGTTACAACCGCTGCAATGGATATATATAGAATTGATTATGGTTTTAGGGGTTGGAGGATCAATCCCCATGACACATTAGCAATATGTATGTTAGCAATAATTCATGCATAGGCTGCAGTGAACACATCGAAGCCACCTGCAAGAAATTCCCATACAGGAATGCCAAGAGACTATGTCATTTATGTGATTGCATGTGTAATGCTTCGGTCCCTTCGCCATCTCAATGTGGACGCAAATATTGTTCTCATTGCCTCCAAAGACATTCCACAACCATATGGGGATAATTTCAACGCAATTGTGGTAGACAACAGGGAGAATAACTTACTCTCACCCTCAACAAATTATATGCATGGAATTTAGTTGAGTATGAGTGTGTTATCATGCTAGATGCAAACAATTTGTTTATGCATAAAACTAATGATGAAATTTTCAAATGTGAGAAGTTTTATGCCTTTTTCATCTTCCACATAGGATTCTTTGTTTCACAACCATCACAGGTGATCAAGTATATTGGAGCTTTGTATTATGCCCTTCTAGCTATGCATTTGGAAGCTACTAGTTCCCATGTTGATTGTGCTATCATTGTTGCCTATCTTGAAGCATACTTCTGAGTGTGACAAATGCCAAGGTAATGTCATGGTGGGACTTAAATCACAACAATGGGATTCACAAATGTGAAACTTGAGTACTTGGAAGAAGTATTTACACTGCCTCATTGGATAGTGAGAATCTACAGAGATAACCCACAAAATAAGTTGTCAGATCTCTACCGGATAGATCAACAAGTGATCTCGAGGTTCATTACAGGATACCTCTATCCTCGAACCCTCATTCATTATGGTTATGGGTCAACCACACAAAATTCTTTGCCAATGAAGTCCATTTTATTGGCCATACACTGTCCACCTCACAGTTGGCCCACCAACATTACAGGGTATCTCTATCCTTGAATCTTCATTCATCATGGTTATGTGCCAGTCATGCAAAACCCTTGCCAGTGAAATCCATTTTCTTGGCCACACACTGTCAATAACACATTTGGCTCACAAGCATTACATGGTATCTCTATCCTCGGATCTTCACGCATCATGGTTTCGGGTCATCCACAAACCCTCGGTTATGGGTCAACCACGCAAAACCATTGTCTTCGACAACACTTGTTCATCCACAAATCATCTTCGACAAAATATTCTCCGGAGGGAACTTCACGCAATGGGGACCATTGCTCCCTAAGGAGGGAAGAATGATCTGAATGGAAATCCGCCCATGGTATTTACCCATGGCAATGATCCGAATGGAAATCCGCTCATGGTATTTACCCATGGTAATGATCTGAATGGAAATATGCCCATGGTATTTACCTATGGTAATGTAACTAAAAATGCTATAAATAACAAGCCTCTTTTTTTAAGAGGACATATCATTCAACACAATGTAGTTGCAACAATCATTTGTTGATCTAATAAAAGCTAGTTACTGATTTATTTTCTGGTTTGGGTTTAATTTCGTTCTTTTCTTAGTGTGGCAATTACTTAGATCATGGTCCCCACTCCCCCCCCAAGATCTGGATCAGTTTATGGATCTTGAGGGCCTCCCTTAGATCTGGATCACCTGGTCCTATGAGGAAATGCCAAGAATCGATCGAAGCCTTGATGTGCACGAGATTAAGACTTACCAAGATGCAAAACCTATCAGACAATGATTACATCCTATGCATCCACAAAAATTTATTGCGATTAAAGTTGAAGTTGAGAAATTTCCCAAAGTAGGTTTCATCTACCCGGTTCCCTTAAGTGACTAGGTATCTAATATTGTACCTATTAACAAGAAACATGGAACCATTAGAGTATCTGTCGATTATAGGGATATCAACAAAGCTTGTCTGAAGGATAATTATCCCAGTCCCTATATCGATCAAATTATTGATGGGAAATGAAATTTTTTCATTTATAGATAGACTTTCTTGCTACAACCAAATCAACATACTCTCAGCTGATCAACACAAAATCGCATTCATCTGCCCATGGGGGACTTTTTCCTATCGAAAACTCCCATTTGGTTTGAAGAATGCTGGTGCAAATTTTTAGAGGGTTGTGTCTTATGCATTTCATGATATAAATCATATTGTGCAACCTTATCTCGATGATTTTCCAGCTCATTCACTAAGACGGGAAGATCATCCAAATAATTTGAGAGTATCTTTTATCAGATGTCGTCATTAAAATATTCGCTTGAATCCACACGAGTGTTTTTTTTGTGTGCAATCTGGTCGATTGCTAGGATTTTTCATTTAAAAGGAAGGAATTTGTGTCGATCCCTTAAAGGTTGAGGCTATTTTGAATCTACCTCCTCCTTCCAATCTCCGCCAACTCCAAAGTTTGCAAGGGAAGGAAAAATTTCTACATCGATTTATCCAAAACTGTGTCAAGTCGACTAAGGGTTTTACTTGACTTTTGAAAAAGAGCATCTCATTTATGTAGGATGAAGTGGCTCAAAAATTCTTTGATGCACTTAAATATGCATTGACCCATACACCGCTGTTGCATCCTCTCGATTATCACTGAGAATACTTTTTATACTTAGCCGCGTTTGATGCCACCATAGGCATGGTTCTAGTTCAGGAAGACGAATTGAACAAAGAGCATGTGATATATTACTTATGTCATAATTTGACCAAAGCTGTAGCAAAATATGCACATGTGGAGAAATTGGCCTTGGCAACTGTTTAAGTTATCCAATGTTTCCGTCACTACATCCTATTGCGCAAAAATACTATGATTTCCGATTGCAACCCCATGGTTTACATTTTTACCAGACAATTGCTGGGGGGAAAGTATTCCAAATGGATAGTCATCCTACAGGATTCGATTTGGCATTCATTAAATCCAAATCTAAGAAATCATTGGTATTTCTGAATTATTATATGACTTTCCCCGTACTGAAACGAATCCCTCTTTCTAATTAGTATGTTAGATCCATGGTATGGAGATATCATCATTTATCTCTAGACCCAAGCATTTAATCAAAAACTGAGTCGAACTAATCGTTTTTGTATCCAGTATCAATCCTAGCAATACAATATTGTTGGTGATACACTTTATCGTCGTGGGGCCAATTTCATTTTCAGACAATGTTTAACCCACAAAGAAGCCAAAAAGGCATTAAATGACTGCCATTCTGGAGCTTGTGGCAATCATATGTCAGGGTTTTCCACTTCTCAAAAGATCCCGCACACAAACTATTTTGGCCTTCTATGTTTAAAGACTGTATCATTACAGTCTGAAAATGCCATGTTAAATCTATGATAAAAAAATGCGTGCACACCTACCTCCTCTTCACCCAATCATTGTTGTCGGTCCTTTCGCTAAATGGGGCATTGATTTACTTACATGTAACCCTCACTCGACCGAGGGGCATGGGTCCATTATCCTTGCGATAGATTGTTTTGCGAAATGGGCCAAGGCGATGCCCACATATGATGGTGAAACAACATCAATTTTAGTGTTCAATCAAGTGATTTCTTGTTTCAGAGTTCCATAAGCCATCATCAAAAACCACGATAGCCATTTTCGGAACTATGTCATGATTGATCTTACCATGAATCTATGCCTGCTTCATGATAGTTCTACTCCATATTACCCGCAAGAAAATGGCCAAGTAGAAGATGTTAACAAGGTATTAACCACCATGATTAAACATATTATTAGGACTCATAAACAAGATTGACATTTAATTTTTTATCCAATATTGTGGGCATATTGTACCATAGAAAAAACCTCGACAAGTTTTACTCCTTTCCAGCTCGTTTACGACATGGAAGCAGTTCTACCGATTGAATGCGATATACCGTCTTTGAAATTGGCAATTGAGTTATTACTAGCCACTTATGTTGAAGAAGAATGTTTCCTGTACTTAGCACGGCTCGATGAGACTCGCTGTGACGCTACATTAGCTAGTGAGGCCTAAAAGAAATGAGTTAAAGCACATTATGATCAAAATGTCAAACCTCTTTCATATGCAGAAGGTGATTCAGTCTTAGTCTATGATCAAGAGAACAATAAGTTAGGCATTGGTAAGTTCGAGCCCATGTGGCATGGCCTTTGTGTTGTAAAATGTGCACTGGAAAATGGGGCCTATGAACTAGTTGATTATTACGGAATCGCTTTGGGAAAGCCCAGAAACGGTCTTTACCTAAAGATATATTATGCTTAGATTGTGCGGTGATTTTTTTTTCTTATTTATTTATTTATATTATTGTACCATGGTTTACATGTGGCAAGTTTCAACAAATTTTTACGATTTTTGCTACTTCTCATGCTTATCTTATGTTAAAATTGATTTGAAGATGTCAATACTCCCTCAAACTTGCATTGGCTTCGCTGATGGCGCTAATCGTAGTTTTCAGAATTTGTCTTCCATATCCCCAATCATTTGTTCACCCATAGATGAGTTAGTTTCTATTCATGGGATATTCCTTGGTCAAGCAACGAATAATATTGCGAAATATAGCACAATGATTGAGCTATTATTTGATTCCATTTCATTTGGCATTCGTTGATTGATCATTAGGTTAGATTCACACCTCATAGCATTACATTTGAATGGTGTTTATTCAGTTAGAAGTGCTTCCATGTTAAAAAAAATTGAGGGTTTGTCTCTTGGAAAGAGAGTTTGATTATATTGAGTATCAACATATTCTGAGAAATTTAAACACATTAACTGATGCATTGGCTAATTATGTGTTGAATTGGCATTCACAAAATATCTGTAAATAAATTAAATGCAATATTCATCCATATGTTGTACAAGAGAGACTGAAATAGAAGTAATAGCTTTCATTAGATAAGTGTTTATAGAAATTGTGGATTTTACAAAAAATGTCATCCAAAAATATGAAGCCCTGTGGCCTTTATTTTCTGAACATGCCAATACATCATCAAAAATAAAAAAAAATATAGCCCTCAGACTAGTCACTACACATGATGATGATCATGGTAGAATACAATAGCGCATGCTACTCATTGTAACAAATGGCTAGTAGGTCCAGGAACCCTTGCAGTATGCCTCTGGTAGCAGAGAGGCAAATCATCTATCGCGACATTTGGGATGTCCAAAGTCAACCTATCAAGGTTGTGCTCTATCTTTGTCAGTGTCTCTGCCGCATATGGGTTTGGAACTATGGGAGCTACTGGATTCTTTCCATGCCTATCATATCTACGTAATCTAGATGGTCTCACTGGGGCCACATCTGCATGATCATTTCAGATAATTGGTTTAGGATGCCAAAAAATAACAAAAAATTAAAAATTAAAAAATCAACCAAAGTGTGCAGTTTTACGTATAGCACCCCACTACATCCCAAGAGGAAATGGCATGTTTGGATCTCCTATGTATTCCATCCCTACATATGGAAAATCTTCAATCATGATGATTTGATTTTTCAGCCACTCGAAGAAGGCAGTAGTAAATCTGATCGTTGGTCCTTCATCACCTCCATGGCGTGCCATAAGTGTAACCCATTTCAACATGCAAGGGTTACAAGGTCATCCTCTCTCTATAGCTACCAGCAGAGCCAAAATAGGAACCCACTCCAAATAAAATGAAATAACGAAGGCACCATACCCAAAGTTTTTTAGTTTGCCTGTTCTGACCCTAACCCAATTGCCCCTTCAAATTGGAAACTACAACCTCGCTCCAGTTGAATATGGTAGGTTGCAAGCACTCTACAACGGTTTGCATCTAAGCCTTCATGAGAAAATGCAAAGCTACACTACCTCACAACTGTGCAATAGTGAACTTGGTAGCTTTCAAAGGAAGCTAAGCTATGGTCTTGATACCAATTCTGTCGTCTTTGAGAGCAACCCTTCGAGTGCAATGCTGTAGAAAATACGTGGCATTTGTTTCACCACCTCACCTGTGCCCATAAATATTGAGTTCAACCCCACTGTGTGGAAGTCCACTCAAGAAGTAAATGTCATCAACATCAATGACAAGTCTGTGGTCTCTGACTATGAAACAT
Source organism: Pinus taeda (assembly GCA_000404065.3). Classification (NCBI taxonomy): domain Eukaryota; kingdom Viridiplantae; phylum Streptophyta; class Pinopsida; order Pinales; family Pinaceae; genus Pinus; species Pinus taeda. The sequence continues at coordinate 45,154 of APFE030354343.1, read as the reverse complement.
TCTTCTTGAACATTCCACTTGCCCACCATCCATTCTAGCAAGTCTAATTGGGCCTTCATGCCGGGAATGGTCAAAAAACTGTACAAGCCACAATTTCTTAAGGAATCTATGGTTGCTGGATGGTTTATAGCAATTATGCCTTGCTCTTCATGCTCACATTTTCTCCATTCCATTTTCGCGGTCCAAAACCTTGCAAATAAACATAGAATATCACTAGAAAGAATCATAGAGAAAATTAGAAAAGAATTTGGGCATTTTCGATTTTATTTTTTATGCCCTCGGTGCTGTCCATAGCCGATTATTATGGATAGTGCACATGTGCACAATTTATTCCTTTGAAACTGCACATAGCATTAAAAAACTAGTCGATGTGCACATGCCCGATAAGGGAAACCTGTGCACATTGAGGGCAAAAATGGTTTTGAAAACCCTCCCCAAAAAACCTAAATCTATGGTCAAAAGATAAATAAAAGGCATGACAATGAAGAGCTTCGAGAGACAATCTACTTGGAAGAGACGACTCGCGATTTCGCCCAATGGTTTTCTCGGAATCAACTTCTGAAGTTTTTGGTGAAAATGACCTCTATCACTCTCAAAAGGTTAAAAACACAAATGGTAAAATCTTTTTTACTTTTTGAGCTTTTTGTAAGTTTTTAGGGCTATTTAAATATTATTTTTTGCCTATTAACTTTTCAAATCCAAAATTTTTAATATTTTTTAGCATAGATAATTATTTCGAGTTTAAGTGTGTAGGTCATAGGTCATTAACGAAAAATGAATCATTTCGGTATTGAGTACATTTTATCACTTTTTCAAACTCATTAAAACTTATGAAAAAACAAAACCTTGGAGTTCCCTTTATGCCCTTTTTAGACTCCTTAAAAATGAAAAGATCGTTGAGTACTTGATTGTTCGAACTCGTAAAAGTAAATGAACAAACATCTATTTAGTATAAGTTTACCCCTTTTACAAATTGAACCATACTATTTACAAAAGAGGTATACATTGACTAATCATGGTCAATAGAGGTCGCTCTTGCATTATTTTACCCTTTTTTGGGCTTGACGGACTCAATTTATGAAAAAGGACACTCTGGAGTTTACTTATGTGTTTCTCCTAACTCCCTAAAACTGAAAAACATCGAGCTTTACTTTCTTTGGGCTCGTTAAATTTTACTGTGAAAGAGTTGAACGAGTTTTCTTTTCATGTCTTTTCAAACTCTTTAAACATGAAAACAACATCGAGTTACCCCTTTACTGGACTCGTAATATCTAAACAATGCAGGACTCGTTAAACATGATGAGACCAAACCACTCCTTCCTAGGGTTCGCTAAAAATACTTCGAAGGACTCATATGAAGGATGAGCTTACATGAGAAGAATATGTTATCCTCCTCAAGCTTGTAAAAAATAAAGAGGTACTTTCCGGTAATGTTGGGGGAAAAGTGATAAAGCATTTTTGTTTTTGTTTTAGTAAAAGGCAGTATGTCGCTCTTGAACAAGACACTCCGTCACTTTTGTGTCCGGGTTGGGAAATCCATTTGCCTCTCAGTTGACCATATGTCTTTGGAAGTCTTCAGTTGGTTTGGATTTTTGAGTCAAATGTTTCCAAGTCATCATGTCATGTGTCTGATATGTTCAAGAGAAGTTTAAACTCAGTCAAATTACTTTTCCAGTCTTCGCCTTTAGTTGCATCGACCATCCTTGAGTCCGTCCCGAATTAATCTAAACTATTGCTCTTCGAAATTGACATGAGTTTCGTGTTGTAGGCCCTCCTGTGACATGTTGTTTCCTATAAAATTCAACTCATTATCTAGGAAGTTGATTTAGAAACCTTCAGTACCTTGGAGCCTGCATGTCTTACTAGTTGGTTTCTCGCATTCGACGACAGGTTCTCATCATTAACCTTCGATCGAATGAATATATGAGTGTTCGACATCAACACATCGATCCACACTTCATAGATTGTACTTGATGTACCTTGAGAGCCATTTTCATTATTGGTGGTTTCTATCGCACTTGTTAACAATTCACATCACTGACCGATAATCAAGTGGTTTCTACCATGTTTGACTTCAAGACATTCACTCACATGGTTAGATTCGTACTATGGATCGAGAGATGGAGCTCAAGTCCCTGGATCTAGTTTCATCCATCCAAGTTGCGTGGAGTTATTAAATATTCATGATTGTAAACATAGATCCATTGATGGTCACATCCATGCTATGTCATCTTTTGACATGGGTCTTTAGATGTATTTTCATACTGTTCTTTGAGACATTTATGTTATGAGTATGGGAATGCCTACCTCAACGATGATATTATATATTGCATTGCAACATTTGATTAATTGTTTCAGGTCTCCGACTACAGTCTCTAACCCAAACCTTAGCATGATAAAACACTTCAGTCATCATATATTCCTACTGACTTTGCGCTTTAGGGGGTAATATGTTACACACCATTTTTTCACATTAAGAAAATGACCATCAGTTTGGATATTTCTCTATCCACAAATGTGTCCCAAGACATTCCCCTGCAAAGTTAGAATCTAAATCATCCAAAAGAAAGTGGAATTCCTCGATCCCATGGTACAAAAACAAAGTGGAATTCCTCGATCCCATGGTACAAAAAGTCTATTTTGGCTACCTTCGTAGTTTCCTAGTTAATTTCTGCGCATACGCAGAGAAGGCCATTAAAATCTATGCATAAGTACACACTATCTTACACTATGACCTGTGAACATTAATCAATGAATGTAAAAATAAAAAAGTAAAGTCTAGAAGCATTATTGGTAGCATCTATCCCAACCAAAAAGCTTTGAATGGGTGCCTATTCAGCCCCGATCCCTCCCATCATGGAGCAAATCCCCTTCCTTTGTGGAATCCCTATCCCACTAATTGTGGATCTCATCCCTTGGAGAATGGATCCATAACTTCCCATTCTTGGCCTATAAAGCTACTACAATTTTGAGGATTGGGAGAGGATTGTTGGAAGTAGGTTTATGCTATTGAGATTAGGTTGGAAGACTATTCTTGCAAGGGAAAGGGTTGGAGATTGTAGAAAGGACTTGCAACATCAAGACTATATGGCTATAAATATTTTCTCCAATTTATTAATATAGAAGCAATTGTTATTTCTCAATTACATCTTTGTTTATCTAATTTGTAGGATTCCTTGATCACCTACATAGATTGTGATTGAATATTGATCAATTTACGATATATAATTGGCTAATTAGTCCATTTATCTCTTTGATTATATGCTAGATGCTTTGATCTCTTGTTTTTCTTTGTCTATGCAGATCCCTGTTAGGATGTTATGGATAATCTATAGGGAGCGATGACAGGAATTCTAAAGAATAGAGGAGCGAATGGAAGAAAGATTTGAAAGGGACTTCATCAATCATTTCATTTAATCAGTAAGAGGCTTCTATCATTATATTTTCTTTCAATGAATCAGAGTCTAGAGAAAAGTGTCAGTTCTTTTTTATTTGTTACTAGGTTTCTTTGAATTCTAGGGAGATCGCCCTTGTCTGCAAGAGGGATAAGTCCACATAACATATATCCATCCAATTTTCAGTATTGTGAGTGTGGGCAGCTGACATCAGAATTTGAAGCCCAAAGAGAAGGCCCTAAAATTTTGATGGCCTGCTACCATTTTTCAGAATGTAATAAGTCATGAGTCTATTTTGAGTCAGGTTAAGGAATCAATAAGCCCAATGGTCAGACACATGTTCTACGATGTTCTTGGCACCTCACGGGGAGTATGCCATCCCCATTGGAGACAATGTTAGTATCCTATAGTCATAGTAGTCAGAAAAGAAGTTTTGTCTTTCAAACTATTTGGTAAATGTGTAAAAGGTTAGGCTTTGATCTTCTAGAGATCAAGCTATTGGTCTTATTATAAAATAAATTTTTATTATTGAATGTAATTGTGTCAAAGTGTGTGAAGGGTCATGAAAATAGTCATTGATACCTTGATAAGTCGAGTTAAATAAGTCTAGGATCATATCTAATTCAAAATCATGAGTGAGGTCATGTTGTCATGTCTTATCATCATCGACACAAATTTGTAGGGTCACTTGGGTCATTTAGAGTGTTAAATCAAGTCAACCATGACATCACTTTGGTACAACGGTTAGGAGGATAGCGTTGCGCTTTTGACAAGCGCTCCACTTTTATGATTTAGTTTCAAAATCATAACCATTGCCCTCGAAATGCGCATTCAACCACCTTGGGATTTAAAATGCATGCTTAACCCTTAGAAATATTCATTTCTCCATCAAAATCTTGTTGAATAGTGATTGGAATTCCCTACGCAAAGGAGGCAGGGGAAGTGTTGCCCTCACAGACAAGTGTTGTGCTCGCACATAGTCGTTGCATTTTCCAAATTGGTGATGAATTGCTCATTCTAGGTGAAAATTCCATATTCCCTTGGGTCATTAGTCTTGATTGTTGACAACTTTCTTTCCATTTGTTGAGAAAAGTATTTCAAAAATCCATTAAAACTAAAATTTTGGCCTTGCTGCGTTTTTGGGGAATTCGCTGCGTTTTCCTTTAGCGATGCGTTTTTATGATGTCAATATTTTCTAACACTAAAAATCTTGTACACGACCTTAATATTGAAATCTTCCATGTCATTCAAGTGATTTAAAACTTCTTACTTGGTCATTTCTTTCCTTAGAGGTCAAGAAATATTTTTTCCTCCATGTGTTGCGCTTCCAGTGCTGCGCCTGTGTTTCTAATTCTGCCACTGTGACCAAGTAAACACTAGTGACTTTTTTTGTGTTTTGAGAGATGACTTTCTTATCCAGGTCTGTTTCATAGGATTTTCATCCTCAATTTTCACAAAAACCTAATTTGTAGCTCTATTTCATCACTGCTATCTTATTTGCTACACTAAATAAACCTACACTCAAATTGTATTCAAGAAATGATCCAAAATGGATATAGTATAGACTTCTAAGTCTAAAAATATTCCTGATAGAGGAAAATGAAATTCAAAGGATGCTCTTAGGAATAGTCTCATTGCGTAGATCTTTTCAATCTGGACCTACTGCAATTTGAATGGACAAAAATGGACTTCAGATGAAGGAGTTATTGCAGAAAGAAGTTGGCCCATTGTCCTTTGAAAAGGAGACAATTTCTTATTAAATGAGACTTAAGGGAAAATGTGTTTTTAAACATAAAATCCCTTAAATTTCATTGCATCGTATTCCTTCATCGTATCACATAAATGCTATAATGGAGCATTATTGTCGCATCGGATAAAGTCAAGTGGAGTGTTTAAAAGACCCGTGACCATGTGACTTGCCGACATGCGATGGCGCCAATAAGCGAAAGTGCCGATTGATCGGAGATCGGCGATCGAGGAAGCACAATGCAAAAGGGTCATGCGATGCCAATAATGTGATATGTGATTACGATCTGTGTCGACGATTGGCAATTGACAGATCCCCGGTACAAAGGGCCGTTGCGATTGCGATATGCGATGGTGCCGATCAGTGATAGCGCCGATGTGAGGGGGCCAATAGCAATATGCCAATGTGATGGGGCTGATAGCGATATGCGATGCGCCGATATTAGTGATCGGTGGATCCCTAATATAAAGGGCCGTTGACATATGTGATTGCGATTTGCGATCAGGGCGTGGACCCGATAGGCTTATAAGCGCGATTTCATATCATTTGAAATCCGAAATTTCAGATTTTTTATGTGTTTCCCGTGTATTGCTGTTTTTGACCTCCCACCTATGCAATTGCGATTTACGATGACAGGATGAACCCGAAGATTTTATAGAAAATGAACTAAACCTTTTGAGTTTTGGAAGGAGGGCAGTAAATGGTATTTCGGGCGGGCTTCAAGCAGTAAGTGGTATTGGAAGGGCTTCACCCGATTAAATACACCATCCGACATGTAGCACGTCGTAGGAGAGAGAAAACCACTTTTTTCAGGTGGGTAATCTTCGTGCAAGTGGGCCACTTGAAATGATCGTCAACCGTTGATTATTGATCACTAATCGGATGATGGACAATGAACGAGCTATTTTGCGAACCCGAAAGGATTATGGACGCGATTTCATACCGTTTGAGATCCAGCTTAAAGACTCATGATGTGTTTTCGTGAGTTTCGCCTGTGTATTTATGTTATATGCCTAATTCGGGATTTCTGCACATGAAAGCCAAAAGACCGGGTTTCCTGTGCCCGCCAGTTCATTCCAATTGAAAACTGATTCTTTTGTGAAACAGTCGGGTTTTCCAGGCGTTAGAGGACGGTAACCAAATGGTTACAAATACACAAAGAACAAAATTGACAGAGGACCAAGCAGAGGCCGAGAGACTACACAGAGAGCTCGAGAAAGCCAGAGAAGCCACCAGAGGTTGGGGGCGATGGCAAAGGGGTGATTCCTCAGAGATCTGCGCACAAGAGAGAGCCAAGAGCAAAGAGCCAGAGCAAGAGCAGAGTCAAGAGCCAAGAGCGAGAGCAAGAGCCAGAGCCGAGAGCTAGAGCCAGAGCGAGATCCAAGAGCCAAAGCTAGAGCTGAGAGACAGAGCCAAGAGCCAAGAGCTAGAGAGCCAAACGGCTAGGGATTAAAATGGTATTCTAAGCCCAATGGTTCAATCGTAGCCTATTGGAGTTGAGTGTGGAACTTGTAAAATAATTTAGCCATAATCCCAAAGAGTCTAATCAAGTGGATTAGAGCTCAAGGAGACATAGCCCAAGAGGTTTGGGTGAACTCCATATTATATTGCTGTTATGTGTGATTGCGTATTGCTGCATTGTATTTACTGTTATATGTTTTATATCAGTTCAAGGAAATAAACTTAAAGCACATAAACAATCTTAAAACAAACATAAGCATACACCTCTTTCAAGTACTTCTAATTCCGCAATTATCAATCATAAGCATAGATCTTGGAAATATATAAGCTTTAGAGTGGGAGAGGTTCTTGTAAGCTGACAAGAAGCCTTTAGTGACCCATTTCAGATTGGGTGGTATCAAAGTTGGTTATCCCAGAGCAGGTGGTATCATTATGCAAGTCGTACCAGTATATGCTTGTTTGACTTGAAAGGTGTTCAAACAGTAGCAAGGATTTTTTTGTTTGATTGTTTGTAAACTGATTGTGTTTGAGTTTGCAGAGGTGAAGGGAAAGCTATTGATAGCTAAGTCCAGGAGAGGACAAGAAGGAAGAAGGGATGAAGGCATTCTTCTTATCCTAAAGGACCTTAAAGCAATCCTTGAAGCACAAGAGGTTTGTTGCAAAAGGTTGCTTGAATAAGCTCTTTGTTAATCTTGTTTGAAGTTCTTTTATTCATTCAGATAATGACAACTTCTACAAGTGAATCCTCAAATTCTTCTTTCTTCACAAGATTCTATGATGAAGACATGAAGCAAGACTTGTTCACCATGATGGATATGGTGAGAGAAATGTATGAGGATGAAAGGAAGAGCACCAGACTTAGAGAGCAATTGAATTCCATGAAGGAAGAGAAGCAATTGCTTTCTGACAAATTGCAGGAAATGGAGAGACAACTTCATATTGCAAATATGGATCTGGAAAGGATGCATGAGTTGGAGACACAACTCTTTGTTGCCAAAGAACCCTTAGTCAAGTATCAGCTTGAAGAAGAGGTAAATAATTCTAGTTTGTCTTCAATTTCCTCTAATATTTTTTATATTGGTTCTTTTGAAAAACATACCAGAGGCATAGGTTCCAAGTTAATGTTCAAGATGGGCTATGAAGGAAAAGGCTTGGGCAAACATGCACAGGGTATTATTGAGCCAATAATAGTTGAGGAAAGGCCTAAGTATTTGGGTCTTGGCTATGGACAAGCTTATGGAGAAAGTTCCAAAGCCGCCATGAAGACCATTGAAACAACTCCAAGAAGGAGTTTCATTGAAGGTCTCTACCTCAAGAGTGTGAAGATTTTATTCTTGGGGAATGCAATAGTGTGAAGCATACATTGCAGAAAGAAGGTGTATATCAGCATACGCTTGAACCAGAGAGCTGTGGAAACTCTGAAACCATTGAAGAGGTTGATGGTGTTCCAAAGGGAGCTACTTCTTCATTCAAATCACCTCCTAATGAAAGCAATAAAGGTGAAAGAGAAAAGTATACATCTGGTTCTAATTATATTCCTTTTGATTATGTAAAGCATGATAAATTTTCATATAAGCACGGGAAAAGAATTGCTTGTTCCTTTTGTGGTTTGGATAACCATAATGTTTCTAGATGTTGGAAGAGAATGGCCACATACAAGAAACTTTTGAAGGAAAGGAAGCAAGAAGCCAAAGATCCATTGGACAAGGCAAATCATGCTGTTGAGGAGATGCACATGTGTTGCACTTACTGCCATAAGCAAGGACATATTGCTGAAAAACGTTTGACTCTTAATCCAATAATGCTTCCACGAAACTTGAAGAAGGTGGAAAGAGAGAATGGCGGGAATGGAAAGGAAGTTTCCATAAATGATGTGTTTTAGGATGATTCACATGTTGCTGTTGATGTGCAGACAAAGGAAGGACCTTTTAAATGGATTGATAAGAAATGGTTAGAGTTCTTATCTAATTAAAAGTTGCATATCTTTTGATGCGAATAGAAATGTATCACATCTATTTTCATTTCATTCTTAATGGAATGCAAGTTGCAGGGTTTTACGAAGAAGGTGAATGGAAAAAGTTGAGTAGGAGACTCACTTTATTGTTGCAACATTATATTCATTTCAACTTCGAAAGAACAATGTACTTAAGCGAAAGTTGAAGGATGAAATGCATGCATAAGCTTGATATGCATGAACACAGGGATGTTGATGGTTTCCTTTTATTTGAACATGTATGTGTGATTAACTTGAAGGGTTGATTACTTTGTTGTAAAAATGCATGTAATGTTAATGCTGACTTGGAAAAAGTTGATTTGGTCTCCAAGATGGAGATAATGATGAAGTGTTTCATCTTTGAAAAAGAATCCTAAAGTTCTTTTTCTACATGCTTGACTTGAAGGGTCAATTGTTTAAAGGCATGTTTTGTTGGCTTGTTATCTAGTCAATCATTTGTATGTAGATGTAAAGACATGGAGGTGTTCACAAGATGTCAAATCTGTTTCTTTTGTTGAAATAGAAGTTTAGGCCATTCAATTGTTGTCTGTAATCCTGTTGTTGTTGACAATATGTCAAACAGGTACAAATGAAAATTTTGTGAAGCAGATGTAACATCACATTGGTATGAGCCATCTTGGATCAATGATCAAGGCAGAGAAGTTCAAACTACCTTCTATGACCTTCTCAGCAGGAGTTCTGAAGGAAGTCAAGGAGGAAAACAGTTATTCCTAGGAGGACAAGCACATCTAGGAAGGAAGTGTTCAAAGGCTTTGGTTCAGAGGCACTATGCAGGGAAAGTGTATGGAGGATGAAAGAAGAGGGTGAGGTACTCTCATTTACTGTTCAATTCAGTATATCAATCTTTTGCAGTCCAAAATATTTTTAGTGGGAAGGCGTGATCCAAAATGGATCTAGTATAGACTACTAAGTCTAAAAATATTCCTCACAGAGGAAAATGAAAGTCAAAGAATGCTCTTGGGAATAGTCTCATTGCAAGGATCTTTTCAATCTGAATCTACTGCAATTTGAATGGACCAAAATGGACTTCGGATGAAGGATTTATTGCAAAAAGAAGCTGGCCCATTGTCCTTTGAAAAGGAGGCAATTTCTTATTAATTGGGACTTAATGGAAAATGTGTTTTTAAACATAAAATCCCTTAAAGTTTATCACATTGTATTCCTTCATCGTATCACATATATGTTATAATGGAGCATTATTGTCACATCATAGAAAGTCAAGTGGAGTGTTTAAAAGACTCGTGACCATGTGACTTGCCGACATGCGATGGCGCCGATAAGCGAAAGTGTCGATTGATCGGAGATCGGTGATCGGGGAAGCACAATGCAAAGGGGTCATGCGATGCTGATATTGTGATATGCGATTGTGATTGGCGTCGGCGATCGGCGATCGAAAGATCCCTGGTACAAAGGGTCATTGCGATTGCGATATGTGATAGTGCTGATCAGCTATAGCAGCGATGCGAGGGGGTCGATAGTGATATGCTGATGCGATGGGGCCGATAGTGATATCGATGCGTCGATATCGGTGATCGGTGATCAACGATCGATGGATCCCCAATATAAAGGGATGTTGACATATGTGATTGCGATTTGCGATCAGGGCGTGGACCCGAAAGGCTTATAAGCGCGATTTCATATCATTTGAAATCTAAAATTTTGGATTTTCTATATATTTCCCGTGTATTGATGTTTTTGACCTCCCGCCTATGCAATTGCGATTTACGATGACAGGACAGACCCGAAGAGTTTATAGAAAATGAACTAAACCTTTTGATTTCAGGAAGGAGGGCAATAAATGGTAATTTGGGCGAGCTTCAGGAAGTAAGTGGTATTGGAAGGGCTTCACCCGATTCCATACACTAGCCGACACGTAGCATACCACATGAGAGAGAAAACCGCTTTTTTCGGGCAAGTAATCTCCGTGCAAGTGGGCCACCCAAAATGATCGTCAACCATTGATTATCGATCACTAATCGGACAGTGGACAATGAACGAGCTATTTTGCGAACCCAAAAGGATTATGGATGTGATTTCATACCGTTTGAGATCCGGCTTAAAGACTCATGATGTGTTTTCGTGAGTTTCACCTGTGTATTTCCATTATATGCCTAATTCGGGATTTCTGCACAAGAAGGCCAGACGACGAGGTTTCCTGTGCTTGCCGGTTCATTCCAATTTCAAATTGATTCTTTTGTGAAACAGTTGGGTTTCCAGGTGTTAGAGGACGGTAATCAAATGGTTACAAATACATAGAGAATAGAATTGACAGAGGATCAAGTAGAGGCCGAGAGAATACACTGAGAGTTCGAGAAAGCCATAGAAGCCACCTGAGGTTGGGGGCGATGGCAAAGGGGTGATTCCTTAGAGAGCTGGGCGCAACAGAGAACCAAGAGCAAAGAGCCAGAGCAAGAGCAGAGTCGAGAGCCAACAACGAGAGCAAGAGTGAGAACCGAGAGCCAGAGCCAGAGCAAGATCCAAGAGCGAGAGCCAAGAGCAAGAGCCAGAGCTGAGAGCCAAAGCCAGAGCTAGAGCCAGAGCCAAAGCTAGAGCCAGAGCCAGAGCCAGAGCCAAGAGCTAGAGCCAGAGCCAGAGCCAGAGCCAGAGCCAAGAGCCGAGAGCCAGAGAGCCAAATGGCTAGGGATAAAAATGGTATTCTAAGCCCAATGGTTCAGTCATAACCTATTGGAGTTGAGTGTGGAACTTGTAAAAGAATTTAGCCATAATCCCAAAGAGTCTAATCGAGTTGATTAAAGCTCAAGGAGACGTAGCCCAAGAGGTTTGGGTGAACTCCATATTATATTGCTGTTATGTGTGATTGCGTATTGCTGCATTGTATTTGCTGTTATATGTTTTATATCAGTTCAAGCAAATAAACTTAGAGCACATAAACAGTCTAAAAACAAACATAAGAATACACCTCTTTCAAGTACTTCTAATTCCACAATTATCAATCATAAGCATAGATCTTGGAAATATATAAGCTTTAGAGTGGGAGAGGTTCTTGTAAGCTGACAAGAAGCCTTTAGTGACCCATTTCAGATCAAGAAACCCTAGGAGCATACCTCTGCTATGAAAAATCATGTCAACCCAAGATAGAAAGAAGCATAAGGGAGGAGTCATTATTAGGTTTGAACCCCAAGACATCACCTTGATCAATTCAAATCCAACCATCAGAGTTGCCTTTGAGCAAGTTACATGCATCAAAATTTGTGAAAATATCTAGGGATACAATGTACAACTCACTAAGGAGTTTGCTATGAATTTCATTGGGTTGGAGGTTAATATTGGAGAGATCACCTTCCTAGTTTCATATGTCAATATATTAGCTTCAACAGAGATTCCCCTTCAGGGAGAGAAATGGTTCAAGGGCATGCCTATTGACATTTCCAACTACACATATTTTTTGAAGCCTGAGTATAGAGATAAAGGGTATGGATCCATTGTCCATAAGGAGTATTACTTGATCCCCACAACAAGCTTTTACAAGCAATTCAAAGATACTTTACATGTGAAGGTAGGTTTGGGAGGATCTATCAATACCATTTTAGACTTTTGATGCACTTTACAGGGAAGAGCCCCCTTGAATATGCCCTTCTATCTTTTCAGAATTCTTAACAAGATGACAGACAAGGAGTAGGGAAAACAGAGCCAAGTGGAACCTTGTCTTTTCCACTTCTCTTGGACCAAGTTTTTGGTGTTGGAGGAATTGAATAAGAGGAATCAAACATGGAAATATTTCCTAGACTCATCAAAATTGGTAGTTGACTTACCAACTAGTTTTTTTAGCAAGAAAGGCACACCATCATCTGTGGAAAAAGACATACAATAACCAACTGGAAGTTATGCGAAAAGACCATCAGTTTTGTGGATCCATCAGAAAAGAAAAAAGGTAAGAAGTTGATTTTTTCTCTTGAAGTAGTGAAGGTTCCCAAAAATTCCCTCACTAGATCTACTGCAAATAAGTTGCTCTTGGAACAAAAATTTGAGCAACCATCTGAACCTTTAGATGCTATACCAAAGAAATTTTTTCCAAGTGATAAAGACAAGGATATTTTGGAGTGACAAGAACAATTGAAGAAATCACACATGGTCGTTGCCCAATTACAATAGGATAACAAGGAATTGAACAAAGTTTCTCTAGAAAGGACAACTAAGGCTATTGAAGAAGAACCAGTGACAAAGACTACACCATATGCCACTAAGTCTAAAGGTAAGAAGAAGATAGTGGGAGAATACATTAAATAGGTACAAGCTCCATCAGCTAGAGTCATTAGGTCTTCAGCTAGAAAATTGCAAATTCAGGAAGAGAAGGAAGTACAAGAAGAAAAGAAGACAAACATAGATGAGGTGCAACATAATTTAAACAGGTTGAGGATGCAATTAAAGAAGGCCCACAATGATATTTATGAGCTCAAAGAGTAGGATGAAATGGCTAGGAAAAAGATGTATGGCCTTTTGAACATGTATGAGCTAACAAAGGAAAATGCCAAATATGTGTTGAAGAGGTCTCTCCCACTACATAGGCAGTTGAAAAACATATGCAGGAAAAACTTTTCCATGAGGAAGGAGTTGAGAGTTACCAAGAAGCAGTTGAAGGAGATACAAGATAAAGACAAAGGTAAGTTGGATTTGTCAGCTGAAGCAACCAAAGTTTAAGTATTGGAGCAGGTAAGACAAAGTAGTTTTGATTTTTGGTTTTTTGCCTAAGTATGCTTGCTCAATGGGGTTGAGGTTAAGAGTTCATATTTTGCATGAAGTATTTCTTGAAAACACAATTATTCATAATTCTTGAGTGAATTTCTAAAAGAAGCAGCTCACACAACAATTCTGTATCTTGGACAAGCATCAGGGTTAGGGTTTTGATGTAAAGATCGAAGTTTTGGTGAATAGGGGCTTGAATGGGGTTTGAAGCATTATCAACATCATGTAAAAATCATCAAAAATATGTGTCTTGCTCAAATATCTCATCATCAATCAAAACCACAAAGAACTGGTCGCACTGCGCTTTCTCACTAGTGCTGCATTTTTGCCGTAGGTGAAATTTTGAGAGTTGGGAGCCTGGTGTGATGAAAGAAAGTTTCTAAGGAGGAAGTTGACAATGTCCAGGTCATTTCATAGGTGTAAAAGTAATCAAGAAACTCAGGGAGTGACCAAAGCTACATCACCCTTGGATTCACTGCGCTTTTCTATTGCGTTTTTATGTTTCTGCTGAATTAGGAGGTTACGCAACGCTGACGCTATGCTTCCACACATTCATACTTTTGAGTGAGATTTTCATGTCAAAACTTCATGTAATTTATTTTTATGATCATGGTAAATGTTATGAGTTTTTGAGCCTCACAATTTCTTCTTTTTGACACCCATTTTCACTCTCTTTATTTATTTTTGACCTCCATAATCACACAATGGGCATCAAAATGCAGGAATATGACATGGTAGGTATATAATTGTATTGTATTTCATAAATTGATAATATTCTTTATTATTTCGTCTAATGTTTTCATCATCTACTAAATTGTAATGATTCTTTAGCTAACACATGATTCTGCAGCCAAGTCCGTGGTTTGACAAGTTCCAAGGTACTAGCTAGGAAGCGAAATATATGGATAGGTGGAAATTGATGCACTCAACAATTTCCTCCTATTCTCATGAACTAGATCGACAGAAGTAGGTCCTGGTGATGCAGTCAATTATAAATTCAACCCCTGTAAATCGACAACATGCGAGCGAGAATGAGATATACGCCCCATGATTTGCTTTTATAATAGCAAATCATGAGCGAATTATGCTATATTATCATTTCCAGTTAAATTTTATATTCTGTTGACAAGGATTAGGCGTAGAGCTCTGAATAGTTAATGCTATGAGATTTATAAATAAAGCTCTCGGCAGGAATGAAATGTTGTTAAGAAGTGCGTGACAGTAAATATTTAAACTCTATTTTTAATATCCAGTTTATAAAGGAACCTTTTCGTTTCCATGCGTGGTTGATTGTTTGATTAATAGAGTGATTACCTGCTTCTTGTGGAGGCCCCCCTCGAGAATTAAGGATTCTTGCTCATTTTCAATAGATAAAATTTATATATAATTTCATAAGATTTCTGTTCTGTTCAATTGAGTAGATGCAATTTTAATTTCTTTCAGATTCGAATTAGGATTGTTTTTACTAATCATTTCTTCTGTTTATAGATTCTGGATGCACATGAATTAAGCTTAGCAACAATGATACCAACGATACGATTTTATACTTAGATAGAAATTTATTTTCCTTATAGAACAAAGGATTTATTTGTAGAATTAGATGTTACATTTCGAGCATGTGTGATTTATAATTCAAGCAAGTGTGGATGTATTTAAGCAAAGGTTTATTTCATTTCGATTTCAAACAATTGTGAATGCTATTTTTACAGAAGTGTGATAAGATTAATAGTAGCCTTTCCTTTTGAAATTGAATGGGTATATGAGTCTTATTGGCATGAAGAGTGTAATTGATTTTCATTTAAAACAACTGTGGGATTGATTTACTTATATGCAGAGTTGTGAGATTTTATTTCAAAGCAGAGTGTGAGATTTTCCATAAGTAGTTTTCAGTAAAAGAGTGTGATCATTTCATTTTCTAGGAATAATTATTTTGCTCATGTGAATTTCAAAAACTAAATTTAATTTATAATTTGTGTGAACAACCAAAGACTTATAGTAAATCCAATACACTTACACTTTATTAGCTTACTAGCCCTGGTCGATAATTTATGTAAACAATTTAAGATCAATAAAATTGCCAAACATTTTGGCACCGTTGCCGAGGAAGTGTATATAGGAGTCTTTTCTTTTTACTTAAAAAAAACAAAATGATATGCATATGGAAAGATATTCTAGAGGTAGATTTGTAGGTAGAGGTAAAAGCTTAATTCCAACATCATCACTCACCCCACCACAACCTCATAGTGCCACACCACCCACTCAAACTCATATTCCATCATTTGCAAGCAAGCATAAACTTCTTGAGGTACTTAAATCCAAAATCCAAACTAGAGATTCACCAACCTCATCAACTGAAGCAATAATAGAAGAAGAAGGTCCTACATCCCCAACAGAAGGAGTAGTTTTCCTATATTCATTTTGAGAAAGAATTTTAGGACAAGAACTAGAAATCCCTAGTGAAGAAGAGGAGGAAGAAACTTACTTTAACTTAGCATTGATAGAAGAACCAGAACCAGAAGATCTAGAAGAAGAATTAGAAAATGTTGAAAAATGGCAACAAGAAATTGCTAAAAATAGAAGTGCTAAAAATAGCACTGCTAAAAATAGTAGTTTGGGCATTAGTGCTAGATTGGGCAATAGGGAATGAAAAATGGAAGTGCTAAAAATAGAATTGGATTCCTATTTTTAGATAGTTCTTGGTCTAAAATAGGAAGTAAAATTTGAATTTGGTCTTACCAACAATTTGAATATTAATGAATTAATTCTCCATGAGTTAATTAGTTAAGGAAAATCAAACTTGAAGTCTTTGTGAGAACATGCAATAATTTCTCCACTAATTGGGGAATGTGTCCTTGATTTTCTCCACTGATTGAGGAATTAAGGATGAGTTCTATATTGAGAGGATCAGTTGACTTAGTTTAACTTAGTCAAGTCCAGTTAGATTAATTTAACAAGTTGTTAAATTAATGAGATATAGTTTGCTAATGCTTGCATGCATGTGACAACTATTATTTTCAGATAACTGAGTATTCTCTCATGGATAACTGATGCATGGTAGTTCAGACAGAGACCCAGTTGAGATCAGATGGAGGGACAATGTACTGTCAGTTGCTAGGATATTCCTTGCATGCAGGAGGAATATTAGTCCTCAAGGATTGCGTAGTTGGACTTGAGGTTGACAGCAAGTATGACTGGGGCCAATTCACGCATGTTATGTAATTGGACCCCAATCAAAATTGTGCAAGGAAATAAGGGATTGGAGGACTTATGGCCTATATATTGAGGCCTAGGTAGTCTATGATCTTCATCTTCTCATTGCAGAGAGAGAAGGATAGCTCTTGAGCTGATTCTTTTTGTAAACTGAAGAGGATTTCCACTTGATTGATAATACAGAGATGGGGTTTTAGGCTGGTTCTTTCCCCAGGTTATATCTTCTGTGTTATGGTTGATTACTTCTCATTCTTAGTTATATCTGTTCATGGTTGATGTTTCTCATGTTCAATTAAGCTTCCACTAAATTGTTTGTAGAAGTAGATCAAGTGTTTTGCTTTAGTACATTGCATTACCAGGTGATCTATATATGGGAAATTTCTACATGGTATCAGAGCACAGGTGATCAAGGAAGAACAATATACAAGAAGGGAGAAGTTGAAGTTTGTGGTTTCTGAATATTGAATTGAGTTCTTATCACATCTATTTCACTGATGTCGTTCTATGGTTTGAGACTCGAATATGCCCTTGATGGTAGTTCGAATTATATAGCTTGGAAGGATCACATGGAGGCAGTATTGGAAGATAATGGCCTTAAGGACTTCATTGATCAAGAAGTCTAGAAGCCGACTGATGCTACTCAACTCGTGGAATGGAACAAGTGTGTGGCTAGAGCTAGGAGAATCCTCTTGGAGGGAGTTCAAGATCACATTGTCTCGAGCCTCCATGGGAAGGAGACTCTATTTTCGATGTGGAAAACATTGAAAGATATTTATCAGAATAGCAGTTATTAGAGGAAACTCGCACTGAAGGACAAACTTCGAAAGACCAAGTGTGAAAGTGGGGACACGACCTCTATGTATCTAAACAAGCTCACCTCATGTAGGGATGAGATTGCAAGTGTAGGGGTCGTGACATCTGATGATGACATGGTGAGTCTAGCACTCCTTGGCCTTCCTAAGAGTTGGCACAACTTCCAAGACTCGTTTAAGGGAAGGGAGAAACTACCAGATTGGGAACGACTATGGTTGGATTTGATGCAAGAGGAGATCAGACGGAGCACCAGAGACAGTTCTTCATCCATGGAGGATGAAGAGAACTGTGCCTTAGCGAGTAAGGCGAAGAAGGGGAAGGAGAAGGTTTCTCTTCCTGAATTTAGTTCTTCCCATGGTAGGAAGAAGGTTGACAAATCGAAAGTGCGATGCTTTCATTGTCATGAGGTGGGCCATTTTTTTACAAATTGTCCACTGAGGAAATCCAAGAAAGGATCCAGGGAAGGATCTGAAGGTGAGGCACTTGCTTCACAGTTCGAGTTGGATTTCACACTCTTCGCATGCATGGTTTCATCCATGGTGGGAAGTGGTTGGTTTCTTGACAGTGGAGCTTCTTTCCACATGACCGATGACAAAAGTTTGTTTAGTACTTTTGAGGAGAAATATCTCCAGATACTCATAGGGATGGGTAATGATGAGAAGTATAGTGTCTCAGGTGTAGGCACGATTATTTTTCAGAGGGAGCATGGAGCTTGCCTTACCTTGATCGATGTCAAGTATGTACCAGGACTGAAGAGAAACTTGGTGTTGATTGTGATGCTGGAAGACAAAGGCTAAGATGTAGTCTTCAGTAAGGGAAAGGTTTTCCTTAAACACATCATCACTAGACAGGTGAAGCAGATCGGTTCACGGGTCAAGAACCTATATGATCTTGAGGTTCAAGATGCATGCAAAGCCTTGAGAAGCAAGGCAATTGATGGAGACTTGGTGGTTGAGAGGGAAGGTATATTACCTCTCAACATGCAGCGCCAGAAGAAGTCTCAGATGATTATGGAGGAGCCACGATTGGTGCAATATCTTTAGGAGGTTATGGAGCAGCCACAACAGGGGAAGCTGAGAGGAGATTGAGTAGAGACATCTACTCATGTAGAGACCTCCAGTAGGGGGAAACTTCGAGCCAGGTGGGTAGAGGGATCACATGTAGCCATACCTCCAGGTAGGAGGTGGGGCGATGTGGAGTGATCATCCCAAGGAGGAGGGGCAGGATCCTTGAGGTACCCAACCTCTTTGATTCGACTTTGCTATGGGAGCCCCAATGAGGAGTAGAAAAACTGACTAATTGGGTAGAGACAGATGCGTATGGAGTGGCAGAGAGAGCTATAGTGCAAGGAATCCTAGGAAAGCGTAGAGCTAGCAGGCTGCAACAATGCGAGAGGCACAAGTGTGTTGCACAGTGCAGGGTAGCACAATGAGGTGTGCAACGATGCGAGATGCATGGAGATGTTGCAATAGCACACAGGTCAGAGAGGGATCACTTGTTAGCAGCAGGTAGAGCTCAGCATCAGAGTATGTTTCTAGCCCAACAGAGAGGTCAGTTGGGAGTTATTTTGTTCCAAGAGTTGCTGGAGCAACCACACTTGGTAGAAGTGTTGCATGTAGAACATTTCGAAGGTACATGATTGGGTTTGAGAGGAAGTCTTTCTTATTGAGAGGGAGTGTTGAAAAATGGCAACAAGAAATTGCTAAAAATAGAAGTGATAAAAATAACACTGCTAAAAATAGCAGTTTAAGCATTAGCGCTGGATTGGGCAATAGGGAATGAAAAATGGAAGTGCTAAAAATAGAAGTTATATTTTTAGTAGTTCAAGTTGGATTCTTATTTTTAGATAGTCCCTGGTCTAAAATAGGAAGTAAAATTCGAATTTGGTCTTACCAGTAGTTTGAATATTAATTAATTCTCCATGAGTTAATTAGTTAAGGAAAATCAAACTTGAAGTCTTTGTGAGAACATGCAATAATTTCTCCACTGATTGGGGAATGTGTCCTTGATTTTCTCCATTGATTGAGAAATTAAGGATGAGTTCTATATTGAGAGGATCAATTGACTTAGTTTAGCCTAGTCAAGTCTAG
This sequence comes from Pinus taeda, assembly GCA_000404065.3. Taxonomy (NCBI): domain Eukaryota; kingdom Viridiplantae; phylum Streptophyta; class Pinopsida; order Pinales; family Pinaceae; genus Pinus; species Pinus taeda. The sequence continues at coordinate 25,720 of APFE030354343.1, read as the reverse complement.
TTAGATTAATTTAACAAGTTGTTAAATTAATGAGATATAGTTTGTTGATGCTTGCATGCATGTGACAACTATTATTTTCAGATAACTGAGTATTCTCTCATGGATAACTGATGCATGGCAATTCAGATAGAGGCCTAGTTGAGATCAGATGGAGGGATAGTGTACTGTCAGTTGCTAGGATATTCCTTGTGAATATTCCTTGCATGCAGGAGGAATATTAGTCCTCAAGGATTGCGTAGTTGGACCTGAGGTTGACAACAGGTATGACTAGGGCCAATTCAGACATGTTATGTAATTAGACCCCAATCAAAATTGTGCAAGGAAATAGGGGATTGGAGGACTTGTGGCCTATATATTGAGGCCTAGGTAGTCAATGATCTTCATCTTCTGATTGCAAAGAGAGTAGAATAGCTATTGAGCTGATTTTTTTCATAAACTGAAGAGGATTTCCACTTGATTGATAATACAGAGATGGGGTTCTAGGCTAGTTCTTTCCCCAGGTTATATCTTCTGTGTTATGGTTGATTACTTCTCATTCTCAGTTATATCTATTCATGCTTGATGTTGCTCATGTTCAATTAAGCTTCCGCTAAGTTTATGGTAGATGTAGATCTAGTATTATGCTTTAGTACATTGCATATATCAGTTGGATCTGTAGGTGAAATGTCTACAGAAAACCCAAATTTGGAACCCTATATTAGTTCTGAAGAATCTACAATGGCTGGAGAAGGGGAAGGAGAGGTACATAATGTTAATGGTGAACAACCTAGGATTGGAAGAGAAGAGGAGGAAATAGAGGAGGAAGAGGTGGAAGACGTGGACGAAGAGGGAGAGGAGGAGGTAGAGGAGATCCAGAACCCTTTGGATTTCCTATCCTCGATGAAGATACAACAACTACAATGAAAAACATCTCACCCTCCATCCTTCCAAATTTTCATGGATTAAGAAGTGAGGATCCTGAAACATTTCTCTTTGAGTTTGAAGTTTTGTGAAGATATTATGATTACTTGCTTGACACTCAAAAGTTGAAATTGTTTCCAGCAACTCTTAAGGATGCAACATTAAAATGGTTCATGGGCTTAGGAGTACATTCTATAAGAACGTGGGAAGATCTAAAAGCTATATTCTTAGAGAAATATAAGGATTATTGTATGCCACATAATATTAAGAATGAAGTATTTAAAATGATGCAAAAAGAAGATGAAAATCTTGAAGATTTCATTGAAATATTTGCTTATAATGTTAAAAGGGATAAAATGCATGAACTAGATGAAGAAAAATTGGAAGCTTTCTCATTAAAATCCATAAGAGATGAGTGGATTGATCTTATCAATTTGATGGGTAAGGGATATATTTCTCAGTTATCATTTGGAGAAATTTGTGAGTTATGCATACACATTTCAAGAGGTAAAGTAAGAACTGGGAAAAATCCAAGAGACCCTCTCATGTCTAGGATGAATAAATCTGCAGTTGGAACAGTAAGTAGGGCTGAATTAGGCAATTTGCTTGGAAATTTTAAAACATACATTTTGGGAACTCTTAGTGAACAAATAGATACCCTTAAAATGAAAAACAAGAAAAATGTTGAAAATGCTACATTATCAATCTTTTGTCCCAAATGTAGAAAAAAACATGCTTTGAGAGAATGCCTCTTGACTTAAAAAGTGTAGAAACCTGTGTTATATGTGTAGAAAAATCATGATACAAAAGAAAATCCTTCAATACTTGGTCTTAAAGCTGTTTATCAAGAGGAAATAATACCAAATCATGTAGATCCCCACTGTTTTATTGCTAAGATACCATGGAAAAATTCACAACCAAATATGACTCAGGGTTTTAACACTCAAGCATTTGCACAACCATCACAAAACAGTTGGAATGCACCTATGCCTTGGAAATCTTGCTCTCAACATTAGGCATGAGGATGGAAAAATCCTTATGGCAAATATCCTCAATATCCTCAATATCAACAACCTTACCTTGTTTTTCCACCACAATATTTTCTTCAACATGTTCAACCAACTCAACCTCAGAATCCAAATCCACAACCTTCATTACCATTCCCTCAAAGACCAAATCAATTGCCTTCTCAACCACTTCCAAATCCAAATAATAATAAAAATTCACAACTTGTTTATAATATGGAAGGACAAAATTTTCAAACCTACATGATAACTCCATTAGATCTAAACAATGTCCAACTTAGATTTGGTAGAGTATTGGAAAAGAAGTCACCATCAGTTTTTATTCAGGAATCTGAAAAGGAGAATCTCTTTGAAAAAGAGAAGTCTCTTAATCAAGAAGAAAAATATAAAAAACAAACCACCCTTGTACATTCCGATGATATTCCCATAAACTCAACTCCTATCATAGAACATCCTTCAATGTCTGTCGAAACACCACCTTATCCCGAGAGATTAAAAATTGATAAAAGGGTAGAAAAACAAAATTTATTGCTTGATTATGATATGATAGATGAACTAAAGAATGTTTGTATAAAAATTCCTTTGTCACAAACTGTTAAAGAAATACCAATATTTGCAAAGATAATAAGGGAGTCGAGTATTAAAATGCCAGGAATAAAGAGAAAAGAAATAAAAAAATTCAATTAGTTGGAAAAATTACAGACATCGTGATGGGAAAAAAACAACTCAGAAATATCTTGATCCAGGAAGTCCCATTGTGAAAAGACATATCAATGGTATCGAAATTCCAAACACATTGATTGATTTAGGAGCATATATAAACATCATGAGTAAACAAACCATGAATCAATTGAAACTTCTGAATCTTCAATATACACCTACATTGTTACAATTCATAGACAAATATGTTATTAAACTTGATGGTGTATTGGAAGACATAATTGTTTCCTTAATTCTTGGGAGTATCCTGTTGAATTTATGATTAACACCCAAGAGTAATTTAGGAGGACATCCATTGATTCTAGGAAGACCATGGTTAGCTACAACTGATGCTTTTATAAGTTATAGATTTGGTGATGTGTTTATTTCTGATGGAAGTTCAACAAATAAATTCACATTATATCTTCATGCGAAAACAAAAATAGAAGTAGAAAGTGAAGAATGGATAAACGATGATATTGATATATGACCAATCTTTGTTACTTCACAAATAGACGAAGAAGATCAAATTTTGAATTTAATGGACAATCATGAGTCTTCCTCATATTGTGAATCTAATCAAAGTTTTAAAGAACAATGTAATATTGAATATTTATCATCTCGTCAATTATCTTTACATTCTATGGAAAAAATTGGTAAATATTCAATAGAAAATTTCCTAGAAAAAACCTTGAATATCAATAATAATCTGGAAGAATTTCAAAAGAAAAACTTAATAAAGATGTTACAAGAAAATTCCTCTGCTTATGCATGGGAATACAATGACATGAAAGGAATTGATCCTAATACTTGTATACATCATATTTACATTGAAGAAAATGCTAAACCAATCCGACATTCTCATAGAAGAATGAATCCAAATTTGAGAGAAATTGTTAAAGAGGAACTACACAAATTGTTAAATGTGAATTTCATTTATCCAATATGAGATAGCTAGTGGGTTTCACCATCGGTAATTGTTCGTAAAAATAATGGAAAATGGAGAGTATGCATTGGCTATAGGGAATTGAATAAAGCCACTTTAAAATATAATTTTCCACTTCCTTTCATAGATCAAGTTTTAGACACATTGGTAGGAAAAATATTTCTCATTTCTAGATGGTTTTAGTGGATATAACCAAATCCAAGTAACGCTAGAAGATCAAGATAAAACCACTTTTACCTGTCCATGGGGAACCTATGCCTATCGAGTACTTCCTTTTGGGTTATGTAATGCACCTGCAACATGCCAAAAGGATTTTTTAGGAATTTTCTCTGATCTAATTCATGATTGTGTGGAAGTTTACATGGATGATTTTACTGTCTATGAAAATTATTTTGAAGAAGCTCTTAAAAGTTTGGAAAAATTTCTCATTAGATGTAAGGAAGCAAATCTCTCATTAAGACATGAAAAATGTTATATGATGTTTACTGAGGGGATTGTTTTAGGACATCATATTTCAGGAAATGGAATTAGAGTGGATACATCTAAAGTAGAAGTTATTTCTAAATAATCAATTCCAACTTGTCAAAGATATGTCAGAAGTTTTCTTGGTTTTATTGGTTACTATAGAAGATTCATACAAAATTTTACAAAAATTGCTTCTCCACATTTCAAATTGTTCACAAAATATTGTGAATTCATTTGGAATTCTGATTGCCAAATTTTTTTTGAAACATTGAAAGAAAATAATTTTGAAGCACCTATTCTAAGAGGACCAAATTGGAAGTTACCTTTTCATATTTCAACCGATGCATTAGATACAACATTAGGAGCTGTATTAGGACAAAAGGATTTAACCCCTTTTCCATTTACTATACCGGTAAAAATTTGACTCCTGTGGAGTTAAAGTATATTGTAACAGAAAATGAATTTTTAGCTGTTGTCCACGCCATTAATAAATTTAGACATTACATCACTAGTTACGAAACCTTTGTACATACAAATCATTATGAAATTGGGTACTTAATGAATAAACCAATCACTAATGGTAAAATTACAAGATGATTATTGTTGTTACAAGAATTCAATATTACTATTTTGGATCGACCTGGAAAAAAAATATATCGTTGTTGACTTTCTATCTAGGATTCAAAATGATAATAATGATGTACCTACAGAAGATAATTTTCCTAATGAATATCTTTTTGCAGTATCTATTAAATCTCCTTAGTTTGTAGATATTGCTAATTATTTGGCTATAGGGAAGTTACCATTATATTTGTCTCCTTGAGATAAAATAAAGGTAATTCAAATTAGTGAATCTTACTCGTGGATAAATAGAGAATTGTATAAAACAGGGCCAAATCTAATCATTCGAAGATGTGTCAGAGAGGATGAAGTACTATAGATATTAAAATATTGTCATGATGAACCATGTGGAGAACACTTCGCTGATAAAAGAACTGCTTACAAAGTCCTTCTGTTAGGATATTATTGGCATTCCCTTTTCAATGATGCCAAAGAATATGTTAAGAGATGTGATAGTTGTCAAAGAATGGGGAAACCTGTTCCTTTAGATGAAATGCCTCTACAACCTCAGGTACTCATTAAAATTTTTGAGAAATGGGATCTAGATTTTGTTGGTTCAATTAATCCATGATTAAGACAAAAAGGTACATTCTTGTTTGCACTGATTATGTTACAAGATGGGTAGAAGTTAAAGCATTTTCTTTTGCTACTGAAAATGCTGCAGTTTCATTTCTTTTTGAGGATATTTTTACTCATTTTGGTGTCCCAAGGGAAATTGTGATAGATCAAGGTACTCAATTTAATCCAATTTGGTACAAAAGATAGTGGAGGAATACAAAATCAAACACCGAAAGTCCACTCCATATCATCCAAAGGAAAATGGATAGGTGGAATCCACCAATAAAGTAATTGAAGCAATTCTTACCAAGACTGTGCATTTGCATAGAAGGGACAGGGCGGAAAATCTTCTAGAAGCTTTATGGGCACACCGTACCACATGGAGAAATACCAAAGGACATACTCCCTATGAACTTGTTTATGGGAAGCAAGTCTTATTTCCTATTGAGTTCTAGGTAAAGACCTTTAAGACAATAATTAAATTAGGTCTTGATCTATCTGAAGCACAAAAACAAAGAATAGAGCAGCTGAATGAACTAAATGAAATAAGACTTGATGCTATTCAAAGAACCAACATAGTTCAACAACAAATATCCAGGTGGCATGACAAGTATATAAAAGAAAGGAAATTTCAGCTAGGAGATTGGGCATTACTTTTCGACTCAAAGTTTAAATATTTTCAAGGGAAATTTCGAACTCATTTGCTTGGATCTTATGAGATTGAAACTATCTTTGATAATGGTGCAGTTAGGATCAGAACCATTGATGAAGAAAGAGTGACCTTCCTTGTAAATTGTCATCAATTGAGAATTTATCACAAGCCATTGAAAAAGGAGGAATTTGTTAAAAATATGCAAGGCAATATTGATTTGAATATGATTAGGAAGGATTTTCCTTCCTCTCCAACTTGATTTGAATTTTTTTTTGTTTTCTAAAAAAAAATGTATAAACATGAAAACTAACACTATTGGCATGTTTATACAGAAAATATAGGATGAAAACCAGGTATTCTTGGCACCCTAGATTTTCTTTTTAAACCCTGTTCTAATCCCATTTTCTTTGAAACCCTCTTTTTCTTTTTCGAAATAAGAAACTACAAAATTTCCGAGAATATGCAGCTTTAACAAAATTTTGCAGTTGATATTGACAGGGATCATCAACTAGGATAATTGATGATTTTGGCAGAAAAGAAAGATCAAGCTTGTAATTGAAGGCATCCAAGGACAATCTACAAAGGTCAATCAAAACATTAGAATTATAAGTCCAAAGGTATGTAAATATTATATTAAATAATAAAGGTAAAAGAAAGATAGATTATGAAATAAGATAGACGTTTCTACCACCATTCAAAATAATCATTACTATTCTAACTTCGAATTGAGTTATAAATACTATGTCCTATCAATGAACATGGTCGTAATTCCATTCATCAATCATTATTATGCAGATACTCTGCTCCATAAACCCTGTTTCATTGATAATTCTGCTCTCATTCATATTCCATTTTCCCGAAGGCCTTTTCACCCATTTACATTAAACGATTTCACTCTCATCCATTCTCACACCACCGAAACAATTTGCACTCCATAACCATGTCAAGGGAAGCAATTGTAGGTTAAAACTTTGCCAACATGGGGGTTAGTGTGTGGACAAAGTTGAAACAGATGCTGCAAAGCCACAATGGTTGGAATTTGTAGAAAGATTCGACGACTATGATAGAGAGGTGACCAAATATTTTTCCCGAGTGTTTGATGGAGTGGAAGAAAAAAGTGAGGATATTAAAATAGTGGTGACATAATATTTCATGGTAGAAGTAACTGGATTACCTAGGGTTGGTGAGAGATGGTTAAAAAATAGAGGTATTGAAGGAAATGAATGGAAGAAATTTCTTAAAAACCCAGGTATGGATACTTCAATTTTTAAGAAAGCCATCTCAAGTACAATTCTTAAAAAAAATGGAGAAATTTACTGTTGGTTATCCAAAAATTCATTACTAGTTAAGGTAGGTTCAACTGTATGTTTTACTATCATATACATTTGATGATGCATTTTCTTGAGGGTAATGAAATTAATATACCTTATTTCTTACTCAATAGTCTAAAGAAAATGACCAGTAATACTCAAAGGAAAATACAGTATATTGAGAATACTATGTATCATAATGGTCTGATAAAAATGTTAATTGAAGCCAACCTCGAGAGAATAGGAGATGATTGGGAAAGTTTTCTAGTCAGGAATCATTTTAAAGAGTTAGAACAAGAAGAACCCAACAAAAAAATAAAAAAGAAGTAGAAGAAAGCTATCTCTAAACCTTAAAGATGACCTACCTCTACAACGAGAGCTACCCTCAGAAGATAAAACTCCTCTTGATGATGTATTATAAAATCTTGAGAAGAAGAAAAACCAGTGATAAGGAAGAAAGTATGTCTAGAAAGAAATAAGAGGAAATAAAACATGAAAATATTGAACAAACAAAAGTTCAAAAGAAAAATCCTCTTACTAAAGCCTCATCTATTGTCAGAATAAGTTCCATACTTAACATGTCAACAAAGGAATCGTCTCGACAATCTAGAATTTGTCAATATAGAGGAAGATGAAGAACTGAAGATTCCATCGCCTATAGTTCCATCACTAGTTTCATCACCAATTGATAATACAATAAGAAGAACACCTAAAATTGACACAGTTCAACAAGAGATATATGATTATATAGAGTCTTTGGAGAAGAAAGCTACATAAAATGCCACTACATCCTTAAATCAAGAAAAAATAATTCAGTCTGATAGTCCAAAAGAGCCTCCAATTGTGAATACTCTCAAACATGAAAATTTTGAATTGGAGACACTAAACAGACTCTTAAAACAATAACATGAAATGTTGAAAGTGCTGAATGAAATACAAAAGACTCAAAATGAAAACATTCTCTTACATCTTGCTCTATGATATGATAAGAATAAAAAGCTAAAGGAAAAGATCAAATCCCTTAAGAGAGAGGTCATAAGTCTGAAGTATAAGATTTTGATGAAGAAACCAATGCTGGTAGTGACTAAGAAAAAGGAAAAGAAGACAAATCTAGATGTTTTAGCTCAAGTTTCTGAAGGGGTTCATTAACAGGCAAGGTTCATCAGTTTTGACATTTTTGCATGAGGACATGCAATGAATTCCATGTGGGGGAATGTTGAGCCTCACAATTGCTCCTTTTTGAAACCCTTTTTCACTCTCTTTGTTTCTTTTTGACCTCCATAATCACACCATGGGCATCAAAATGCAGGATTATGACAAGGAAGGTATATAATTGTCTTGTATTTCATAAATTGATAATGTTATTTATTATTTAGTATAATGTTTGCATTAGCTACCGAATCACAATGATTATGTAGCTAACACATGATTCTGCAGCCAAGTTCGTGGTTTGATAGGTTCCAAAGTGCCAGCTGGGAAGCGAAATATATGGATAGGTGGCAATTGATGCACTCAACAATTTCCACCTATTCTTATGAACTAGATCGATGGAAGCAGGTCCTGGTGATGCAGTCAAAGATAAAGTCAACCCTTGTAAATCGGCAACAGGCAAGTGAGAACGAGATATACGCCTCATGATTTGCTTTGATAATAGAAAATTATGAGCGAATTATGCTATATTATCTTTTCTAGTTAAAATCAGTATTTTGTTGACAAGGATTAGGCGTAGAGATCTAAACAGTTAATGCTATGAGATTTATAAATAAACCTCTTGGCAGGATTGAAATGTTGTTAAGAAGTACACGATAGTAAAGATTTAAACTACGTTTTTAATACCCAGTTTATAAAAGAACCTTTTTGTTTCCATGCGTGGTTGTTGGTTTGATTGATAGCATGATTACTTGCTTCTCGTGGAGGGACCCCTCGAGCAGTAAGAATTCTTGTTCGTTTTCAGTAGATATAATTTATATATAATTTCATAAGCTTTATATTCTGTTCAATTGAGTAGATGCATTTTTAATTTCTTTCAGATTCGAATTAGGATTGTTTTTACTAATCATTTGATTTGTTTATAGATTCTAGATGAACATGAATTAATCTTAGCATCAATGGTAATAGCGATATGATTTTATACTCAAACAAAACTTTATTTTCCTTATAGAATAGAGGATTTATCTGTAGAATTAGATGTTACATTTCAAGAATGTGTGATTTATAATTCAAGCAAGTGTGTATGTATTTAAGTATAGGTTTATTTCATTTCGATTTCAAACAATTGTGAATGCTATTTTTACAGATGTGTGATAAGATTAATAGTAGCATTTCCTTTTGACATTATGTGTGTATATAAGTCATATTGGTGTGAAAATTGTAATTGATTTTCATTTACAGCAAGTGTGGGATTGATTTAATTATATGCAAAGTTGTGAGATTTTCTTTCAAAGTAGAGTGTGAGATTTTCCATAAGTAGTTCTCGGTAAAAGAGTGTGATCATTTTATTTTCTAGGAATAATTATTTTGCTCATGTGTATTTCAATAAATTAATTTAGAATTTGTATTTCGATAACTCAATTTAATTTAGAATTTGTGTGAATAACCAAATACTTTTAGTACATACAATACACTTACACCTCATCAACTTACTAGCCCTAGTCGATAATTTATGTAAACAATTTAAGATAAGTTAAATTTCCAAACATGAGGCATATAAGGAATTATAAGCTCAATTTAGAATTAGTAATTAATGTAAATATGATTGAAAAATATTTGGTCAAACAATTCCTATTTTTTTGAAAAACATTTCTATTTTCATAGCATTAGGTAGAAACATAAACCGTATTGGGGAATTCAATTCCTAGAGTTGGGAATTGATTTGTTTTCATCTATTTATGATGTATTTGTTATGGATCAAAGGGTTGGTTAGGTTTGATAAGAAAGGACACTGTGTGTATTGTATTTTCTTGATTTTCCAGTGAATGAAAAGACAAAGGCTAAATTTTACAGGGATTCCCGTGTTAGTTGCTTTGGAGATGTGCTTCTTGTTTTTGCAAGTTATCTTCTGTTATCAACCATGCTATGAAATGTTACTTCTTTTTTAGTTGAAAAAATATTTTTCTCAGAATTCACTTCAAAAAGTGCTCTGTTTCAGTTTGCTAAATATTTATGTTTTCCACTCGAATGGAATTTAGAATTCATCCTGTTATTTGATGCTCTGTATGTCATTTTCCACCTATCTTCTACTCACCCTCCTACATCGAATTTTGAATGAAAAAATACAAAAGGAATACCTACCTTTCCCCCAATATGAATTGGATCATTATATTATTTTTCATCCATCTTGATGCATTTGCAGTGGGCAAAGTGGAGGAATCAATTCATGGGACTGTTTCTATGAGAGGTACCCAATTTGGCAAAGCACGGTATGAAACCTTCGGGAGTGTTTTGAGGCATAAAATGATGTTTTTGGGGGTAAAACTTTGTCCCTTTATTAGAACTAATTTTCATGATATTCTACACACAAATACCTTTCCAATGGTGCAAGAAGCACATCAATCAGAGTCTGTATGCAAAAGTTATGCCACCAAGAAGTTGATCTCCCTGTTTTCACACCTATAGTTTGGGAGGATGCCACATTAGCCCCCATTATTCATGGAAAAGGGGATATAAACATGTTTGTGATGTAAAATATTCTAGAATAGTCTATTTTGTAACTTTAGTTAAGAGTTAATGTAGTCAAACTTAATCACTAGTAGGCTATCGGGCTGTGTTATAACTCGACCACTAGGAGGAAAAAGCATTCCATTCTTTCGAGAGAATTTTGTTCCATCACTGAGCAAAGATAGTTAGGAGATATAGGAGGTAGAGCACACAAAGAGGATCTTTGCACTCTAGGATCCCACGGGCCACAAACATTACTTCTTTGTACATGTAACCATATTTCCAGATAGAGAAAGAGAGCGAAGCGGCCTCACCTTCCAGCTTGGTTTTCTCCCGAAAGGGTTTCCCAGAGAGCATATCTTGTGACTTGTGTGTGTGTGCATTTATTTTTTTTCTCTACTTTTATTCATAATTTCCATTCGCATGCATGTACTAATTAAAGTAAAATTTACAGATCTAGAATTTAAATAAAGTTGTAATAGTGTAAAAATATGGTATTTTAATATATTATTATCAAATATGTTGTGACGAACTGTCCAGTGGAATATCCACGATAGTTTACAGATAATTTGGTATCATAGTAGGTTTCTTTGGGTATTTATGGATATTTGCAGGGGATCTAAGTTAGTGGGGTCAAAAATTGTAAAACCTTAACCATGGCCGATGTATTTGTAAACAAACCTCGTGATCCTGCAGAGGTGAGGTTTTCATGGCTTGAACAATAAGTCACGTATATAAAATGCAATGTAAACCTCCTCATGGTGGCCCTAAGCAATAATTTGGGGATATTTGGAGAAGATGGGGTTCGAATGCCGAGGAAAAATTAGAAGGGTGATCGGGAGATCGGGACGACATGAAGAATTATCCAAAGAAAGAACCCGAAAAAGATCAACCTAGTTCGAGTGCCGTTAATCAATCCCTATTCAAAAGAAGCAAAAATCGATATCAAAATGTATCACGACAAGATCGATGCTTTGAAGCTAAAGCACTAGTTGCAACAACTACAAGTTTATTTCAACGTCCATTAGATCAAGGAAGGGAAAAAGATCTCATTCGCATGGATGAAATTAGAGCGCGATGCACTGACTCAGTGGAAGAGCCACATAGAAACCCTGAGGATGGAGGGAGAACCCTAGTGAATAAGTGGGAGGATTTCAAAACCCTCATTAAGTCACAATTTTATGCCATTGGGTATGTGGAGGACCAATGGATACAATGGCATTACTTCAGGCAAAAGCTGGGCCAAAGCGTGTAGGAGTACACCACATAATTTAGAAAGATGGCTATAATGGTGTGTATCTCTCCAAAGAACCCATATGTGCTCCTCAAGTATTTGGGGGGTCTGCACCACCATCTGTGCGAGAAAGTGACATTGTTCAAGCCCAAACCAATGGACAAGGCTTGTGTACATGCACAATACCTAGAGAACATAGGCCTGAAAGGAGTGCAATTAAGTGGATCAAAGAAAAAGAAGCAATAAGAAGCTTCTTAGGAGGGGAAGAAGAACCAAAATGGGGGAAACTATAAAAACATGACAATCACAACACACCAAAGCAAAGATCCTCGCAACCACTGTAACACTGATGGCCATACAGAGGAGAAGTGTTGGAAGTTGCATCCAAAGCTAAACTTGAAGTATGAGAAGAAATATAATAAGAAAAAGAATATCATGGCCACTGATTCAAGCAACCAAGTTGAAAGAAGCTCAAACATGGATGAGAAGATCATCTGTACATCAATGTAGGAGGATGTGAATCTAAGTAGCCTTCAACAACATGAATAGAAAGAAATGACCAAACTATCGCATATAAAGATACAGGTCAAGAAGACAAAGATTGATGCATTCAGGATCGCAAGAGAACCATTACAGTAGAGCTGGTCAAGAAGTTGGGGCTGGAAGTTCGTGACCATCCAAACCCGTATCCACTGGGATGGGTAAATAAGGATGTAGAGATGAAGGTAACAAAGCAATGGAAAATTAGATTTGCTACCAGTGCTATTTTTATTGGTGAAGTAGATTTGGATGTGGTTCCCTTGATGTATGTGGAGTCGTGTTTGGGTGTCCATACGTGTACATGCGTGATGCAATATTCATGAGGAGAGATAAATAGTACTAGCTCATCAAGGATGGGAAATCTTTCATCATCAACATGCACAAAGGCAAGTAAAAATTTCACTGGTAAGTGCCAACCAAGGAAATAAATTGATTAATTCAAACAAAAAGTATGTTTTATTGTTTTTAAGAGAAAGTCAGTCTGAAGAGGAGTCAATAAGAGGCAAGGCATCCTTGGAGGGATGTACTAAGAAACAAAAGCAAAAATTAGAGGAGTTGTTACATGCATACAAGGATGTGTTTAGAAAGCCTAAAGGGTTACCACCTAAGAGAGAAGTGGAGCATGAGATCCCACTATTTCTAGACTCTCCATTGCCAAATATTGGGCTGTAATGGAAATTTGTTATAGAAGAAAGTGAGGTGAAGAAACAATTGCAATAACTTCTGGAACATGGTGTCATTCGACCGAGTACATCACCATGTGGGTCACCCATCATCATTGTGCCAAAGAAGGACGAGACTTGGCAGATGTGTATAGATTACAGGGCGTTGATTGAAATCACGCTCAAGAACAGATACCCGCTGCCTAGGATAAACGATCTGCTAGATTAATTGCAACAAGAAAAGTATTTCACCAAGCCGGACTTGATGTCTGGATATCATAAGGTTCGAGTCAAAGAAGAAGATACATGGAAGATCGCCTTCAAAACCAGACAATGTTTATATGAGCGATTAGTTATGCCATTTGGCCTATGTAATGCACCAAATACGTTTATGAGATTAATGAATGATATAATGCGCCCCTTTTTTAGATTCATTTTTTATTGTCTATCTAGTAGATATACTAGTATATGGTGCTACATAGGAGGAGCATATTTCACATTTGACTCAGGTGCTGGAAACATTGAAGAAGCACTAACTACTAGCAAATCTCAAGAAGTGTGTGTTTGTGCGGCAGTCCTTGGTGTATTTGGGGTATGTGATCGATGAAAGAGAGTTGAAGATGCATCCTTTCAAGATGGAGTTCATCATGAAATGGTTGGTCCCTACTATTTTTTCTAAGGTAAGGGGTTTCATTGGGGCAACATAGTACCTGAGAAAATTCATAGCCTCATTTTTAGTGGTAGCAACACCACTCCATGCCATAATAGCAAGTGGCAAGAGTTTCCAGTGGGGAAAAGGTCAGCGAATGGATTTCGAGGAGTTAAAGAAGAAGATCAGTCAAGCACCAATTTTGGCATTACGAAAATTGCAATGACCTTTCAAAGTGGAGACAAATGTGAGTGGATATGCTATGGGAGCTGTCTTGATGCAAGGAGGAAGGCCCATTTTCTACCATTATGAAGTATTTCATGGGGCAGTTCTTAACTACCCTACCTATGAGAAGGAGCTCTATTCCATGGTGAAAGTTATGAAGAAGTGGAAGCACTATCTGATGGGAAAGGAGACAATAATCCACACAGATCACCAGCCATTACAGTACTTGCAGTCCCAGAGTAAGATACAATAGACTAGGCATTACAAGTGGATGGGGTTTTTACAACAGTTTCATTTGGTGATCAAGTATAAGAAGGGTAGCACAAACAATTTGGATGATGTGCTTTCAAGGCCACCCACATCAAAGATTACAATTTTGGGGACTCTTATGCTCATGGATCCATTCACCCATGATGAAAATAGAGAGGCATATTTAGAAGATGAGGACTTCAAGGAGGTGTATCAATAGTTGCAGAGTCAAAGTCATGTGTACGATGGCGACAACACCGTTGACTACCATCTCCAAGATGGGTTAATCTACAGGTTGGATACGCTATGTGTTCCTAAAGGTGAGAATTTGCAGCTAATTAGAGAGGCTCACATCTCTAAGGTTGCAGGAACTTTGGTGTAGGGAAGACTATGACTAGCTTGTAGAGGTATATGTATTGGACCAAGATGCAAGAGTAGGTAGCTAGGTTCATAAGAGGATCCATGCTTTGTTGTACCATCAAGCCTAGTAACGTGAAACAAGGTCTGTATCATCCCTTAGCTATAACTACTCGTCCTTGGGAAAGCATTTCCATGGAATTTGTGGGAGGTTGTAGTGTCCTATCTAGGGTGCTAGACTAGGCTATATTTATTATCGACCAGGGTGCGTAGACTTAGAGGCGTGCGGCTAAAGTATATAGACATAAAGGATCGTTATCTAAGTCTAATCTTCCTAATTACAATGCTATCATTCGATTCATTATCAAACTAAATCACACTATGTATCACTATCAACCAAGATTCAATTCATTTAACAAACCAAAACGCTGTGTATCACTGCAAATCAAGATTTTAGTCCCCTTACAGAGACATCATACATAAAACCTCTGTTTAGAGAATACTCAACATTCATTAACAGTCATGCAAGATAAAAATATATGGAAATCATAAGCATAGAGTTCATGACAATGCTCTACAAGATAACAAGGGATCGAATCCCTTACAGGATATGATTCACGATCCAGGTGATAATCTATTCAAGCGCATTCATAATCATGCATATTATAAACATAAATCAATTTGAATCACTGCGCATATTAATACCCTAACTGTAAATGAAATAAAACACAATATACCACGTTACGCAGGGCCCGTCCGCGTTCTAGGTATACTGAACTGTGATCCAACGATTACCAAATCAACACAGCGAAATCGTGACTGTAATGCAAGTCCTTTATATTAAAATCGAAACTCTGTTTTTGAAACAACGACAATGATAATCCTTACAAAACCGGTTCAGAACTATATTTACATATGGTTTTACATCCCTTGAAAACGGATGTACATTCATGAGCAGGCTGTTGCCGCTTTTACCACATCACGATTTTTGAAAATGTTTCTATCCTAACTGATTTAAAAAGGAAACAAAACTTAAATCGATTTGGACTGTGTGCTGTTGCTGCCTTTGTTGCCAACATGCCATAGTTGACCTTCATCGACCGCGCATGTAGGAGGGTTGATTTTGCTGCGGGATAGGTGTTCGTCCATGCTTGGACATTCCGCTTTTCATCCCTACCCTTCGCTCTAGCCTAGCTGTCATGCCACATGTCAAACAATAAACCAATTACAGGATGTTG
>APFE030354328.1:0-26824 GCA_000404065.3 Pinus taeda | reverse complement strand
ATTAATTAATCTCCATGAGTTAATTAATTATGGAAAATTAAACTTGAAGTCTTTGTGAGATCATGCAATTATTTTCTCCCTTGATTTACGAATTTATCCCTTGATTAAAGGAGATAAGGTTCAGTTCTATAATGAGAGAATCTGTTGACTTAGTTCTAACTAGTCAAGTCCAGTTAGATTATTTTAACAAGTTGTTAAAATAATAAAATATCGTTAGTTAATGCTTGCATGCATGTGACAACTATTATTTTAGATAACTGAGGATTCACTCATGGATAACTGTTGCATGTCAATTCTGTCAGAGACCCAGTTGAGATCAGACGTGGGATAGTGTACTATCAGATGCTTAGCTATTTCTAGTAAGTAGTTTTTGCATGGTTGAGGAAATAGTGTTCTCAAGGAATACATAGTTGGACCATTGGTTGTTTTTGGTATGTTGGAATTAATAGCATGTGCTTTTGCTATTATTTCCTAAGGAAACTATGTAATGACCACAGGGAAAGCCTATATAAACAGGGCTGGGGTGGTTCATGAGATATATCTTCATATATTCATAGTTCATTGAGAACTGAATAGCTTGAGAGCTAATTCTTTTTGTATTGTGAAGAGGATTTCCACTTGATTGATAATACATGGTCGGGGTTATATGTTGGTGCTTTCCCTTGGATATATCTTATGTTATATGTGATTATTTCTCTTGATTAGTTATGCATGTTTCTACTTGATGTTGCTCATGAATTCGATTATGCTTCCGCTTAATGTTTTGTAGAAGTAGAACAAGTATTATGCTTTAGGACATTGCATATATCGGTTTGTTCTATAGGTGAAATTTCTAAAAAGTGCACTCATTCATATATGCAGCTCAGATCCTTCCTAAGACATTGATTGGAAAATGCCTTGAGCTTACCCTGAAGGAAATAGCTCTAAAACCCTAATTTGGGAATCATCGCTCTTATGAGACTAAAAACAACGATGATCGCCTGTTGCACTATACTCGACCTGTGATGGCATCACTCTATTCACTTGTATACCCACGATGATCCCAAAAAGGAAATTTTCCCAAAGAGGATGAGAAGGTTCGTGATCTAGAAGCTTCTAGAGTGGCAAGCTGGAGGTTGTTTGACGTAGATGATGTCGAGTTCTCCCAACTTGACCGCTTGGTATTATCCCTATGAGCTACCTCCTTGAGATGAGGGCCTACTCCTATATTTGGAGAGATCCTAACTCCCTTTTCCAAAATATATATTCATCCTCTCCCATTCCCAAATGGTTGGTATATGTCTTTTTGTACCCTTATGCTAAGATTGTGCCTATATGCTACTCATTTGGCTTGGAGAGCTTAGCTTGGACTTGGAAATTCATTCAAGGAGAGCCTATTGACATCAAGGCTTGGTTGTACGCTTCCTCCTTTATCCTATTAATATACAACTACTAGTTCATTTTCCCAAAATGTGTATGTTCATGTATCATTTAGCTTAACGCTCCTTGATCTATTAAGTAGGTTACTTTTGAATATGCTATTTGTATTTGCATGCCTTGTTGTGTCTTGATCTCTTTTGCAGGTGCATAAATGCTATGAGAAGTAGGAACAAGCTCATGAGACAAGTGATTCAAGGTCTTCAACAAAGGATATTGAGATAGCATCAAAACCAGGTAGGCCATCTTCTTCGTTTCTTTTCTCAATTGTAACCTAGGAAAGTGTCTAGTAGATTGTCACTTAGGTTGCTAGTCCCACTCATTGGGCTAGAGGGATCGTCTCTGTCTACAGAGAGGATTTACCTAGACAACAAAATGGCGACTTAATATAACCCTCTCCATTCAATCTTTCACCTTGAATTTTGATGAGTTTTACCAACCGTCAATTCTTCGGCTTGTCTACATCAATTTGGGTTTATACCATCACTGATTACTGCCTTAGAGTGTTATTTCTGGATTGTTTCTTGGAATATTTTTGTTTTTTCCCATATTCCTCGCCAATTATGGGTTTAGCTCTCATAGTCGTGATGGCATTGCGAGTTTTTACCTGTACAGTCGTGATGGAAAAAAATTTCTTCACTGTTTGGTCGTGCTGAAATCATCACTACTGTTGCTATACATAGTGATGGTGACCTCGACCATCACGGGTTTGGATATGCAAAGTAGCGATGATAACCTAATCATCACGGTTTGGGTATATAAAGTAGTGGTGATCCTTGAATGTGAGAATTTTTAAGGTTTCTTCCTTAGAATCCAATGTGTCTTGGCCCCTGAGGTCTTTTCCTATCATGTATGCTTGGATTTGTCAGTTTTTGATTGATTGTCCTGATTAATTTGCAAAATTTGTCTCATTGGCTTTGAAGTGAAATCTAATTGAGTTCTAGGGTTTATAGTCAATTGGTCATCACTTGCTTCTTGTTGGTGTCATTGGGATGTTTGTTTTGCTGATTGATTGAGTGTTGCTTTCTGTAGAAATCATTGAAAACATCGTTTTGCATTTGTTTTAGCTTGTATTACGAAATTCACTTTTCGTGAAGATGCATTAGATTAGTTACATTGAAAAGTTATTTTTTGAGATCCATCATTGAGAATAGATCACATTTCTTGATGATTGAAAGCTAAAAACTATATTAGGTGCATCGAATAATTCAAAACGAAAAGAAAAGCATAATTCATATAAGTGCATCTTTGTAAAGTAAAATCGTTTTTCTTTAGAAAAAGTTGCATTTAGGATAGTGAAAAGTCAGAATCATTTTTACTTTTGGCATTGCATTTGGAAGATGAAAATGAAAATTAGTGGAAGGAATTTTTGCATGATGCATTTTGTTTAATGCGTTATTGATTGAAATTTCTTCCCTTGATTAGTATAGATTTCATTGAAATGAAATGTTTTCCTTTTCTCATATAGTTGCATCTTAGGTGTTCAGGTGACATCATTTTGAGCCTTAAAACTGAAACATAATTGAAGATAAACATTAAAATTTACCTCAATTAACCTAAGGAACATTTTTCACTTAACGCAAATATCTAGAGGTCTATGCTAGAGACATGTTCCGATGTTTTAAAACATAGTAGCTGTCCTTAACTACCTGCAGTGTATCCCGGGGATGAAATCCTGTCCCAGTATGGAAGTATATAGAAGGTTCTCTAGTGCTTTCGGGTATATCAGAGACACTTTAATATGAAAAGTATGTAGGGACTCTCTCATCGAATAGTTCTGGATTAGATAACACTAACACAAACTTGTGCTCCCTGTACCGTCAAGTATATATTGGGAGACCCCACTAGGTTGCTATCTTTTAGCCACAGGTAACCGAGTCAGCTGCCTTGTAAATGTGATACACCAAACACAACATTCAGGGAGATTGTCTACCGTACATTAAGTCCTTAGTTTCGGATAGGGTGTATATTGCGGTTCACAGATACTTGGTAAACCCTCTTGCCTAAATTACCCCTTTTTGATTTATTTTTGTTTAAGTTTTGAAATCAGTTAATTGACCGCAGAATAACATCCTTCCTGAGGAAATACTCCTTAGTAGATATTAGGTTGATACTAATGGCAACATTTCCTGAGTCTACCAGTCAAGGAAACCCCTCTTATGGGAATCCTAGTCCTTTTCCTTCTTTTGGAAATACTAGTGCTCTCTATTTGGCAACGTTGTCCCTTTTTGGATTGACCATTGGTATCCCAATTTGGTTCTTTTCGACCTCGGTGATTCTGAGTGTCCAAACTACTTTTCAACCAATTTCTCCTTCACCTGAACAACATCAAATTCATATTGATCCTAAAGTTGACCCCTCGCATTCTTCTTCTGTTTCTTCACCCCACTCTTCCTCTTTGCCTGGTGAGAGTATAGATTCTAGTAACCACAAAGCTAAGAAGAAGAAGAGGACAAAGGAGAAGAAGAAAAATAAGAAAGGGGGCAACTAAACAACTATTGTTACCGATGCAACTAATGAAGAAAAATATTCCAACCATCCTCGGAAAGTAAAATTCCCTTGGATGTTATGTGAGGGCAACCACCTTCTTCGAAGTTGTCCTGATATTCCCAAGGTCCTAGATGCTCGGTCCACAAGTTCACATCGACTTTTGTCATCACCCTCTGGCAATCATACTGGTGATAAACCTTCAACTAGTAACATTAAATCCCATGGGAAAAATGAAAAAGTGAATTTTCCCTGTAAGTCGTGTGAAAGTTATCATTCCACACCTTTTTCCTCTTATGGATGAAGCTTCCAAAGAGTTGGAAAACCTTACAACTTCTCAACCTTGTCTTCCGACTGGGTATCGAAAGCTTTCTACTGATCCTTCACTAGTTGGTCCAGTGATTGATGAAAATTCATCTTTGGTAAACCCCACTCTCTTTGAAAGTGAGTCTCGTGAGGCCATTCTCGACCAACCATTGGTTGAGAAAATGGTAGACTTGGCTCCACCTTCAGTTAACTGTACCTTTATGATAGAGAGTGAACCTGGTATTGCTCAAGTTCTTCTGGTTTCTTTAGTTTCAAATGAGCTAGAGGTAAATCCTCCTGTTCTCGAGGTGCATGAGAGAATTTCTATTATTCCCATCGAGCAAGAGGGCAACTCTCACATTACTACGACACCTCCTCCAAGCAGTTTGGTCACTTATTTTGATTGGAGTTGACTGGTAGGATATCATCTTTCGTCTTATGTACCTTTCTAGATTACAGTACATGCTTACCATATGGTTGTACCTAGCACAGTCATAGACAAGGGCACATCTGTTAGCCCTCAATTTCTTGGGAAGCTTTAGGTTCTCCTCAGCTTGTCCTTGTCACCCAGAATCTGTTAGCTTTTAATAGAGGAACCAGTCAACCGTTAGGGATCCTTCCTAAGTTACCTATTACTATGGGAGGAAATTGTGTTTATATAGATGTAATGGTTGTTCAAGACCCTTTAGATTTTAAATCTAATCCTTGGCCGTGACTATGTTTACGTCATGGGAGCTCGTGTTTCCTCCCTCTTTTGAGTGATGTGTTTCTTGCATGAAGGAAACATTGTGATCATTGATCAACTTACATTCATTAGTCCTGAATAAGTTCCTAATGAAACATCATCTATAAATGGTTCTTATGTGCAAGCAGTATCACCCCCACCATAGGTTAATTACGTGGCGACTTGTTCCATGCCCACATCTACTAATGATCTAGTAGGTAATGTAGTACGCCATGTACTAGGGGCATTAGAGCCCGATATTTTCATTTGGATCCCTAGACATGTATCCCTTCCAGAGTGTTTTTCTCCCATATAATGAGAAACGCTTGGAGGCCATGGACTCTTTTGGTCTGTGATCAGAGGTGTCACGAAGAAGAGTTCCTTGTCTTGTGTCAAGCTCCTTAAAAAATGAAACAAGGGCTACGAGCATAGTTCTTTTACTATGTCAACCTCATTAAAAAATGAAATAGGTATCCATGAGTAGAGTTCTTTTACTTGTTTCAAGCTTGATAAAAAATGAAATAAGGGGTCATGAGAATGGTTCTTTTCCTATGTCGAGCTCGTTAAAAAATAAAATAAATCCCCTTCCAATTCGAGTCTTTGATTAGATCTCGTAAAATGCCAGTCGAGTTTTTTCACTCGATCTCGTAAGTGAACCTTCATTCCATCCACCAGTTAATAATGAATAGTCTACTTAGGTGAATGAAATGAAGCTTGGGGGGCATGTACCTCGAATTGAGTCCTTATGCTGGAGGTATGCAAACTTATCTCAAGAATAGTTTATCTTTGTTTCAAGCTTGTGTAAAAATGAAACCAAATCCAAGCATAGTTTTTCTCATGTTTCAAGCTTGTGAAAAAATGAAATCATCCTCAAGTACACTCAAACATAGTTTCCCATGTTTGAATCTTGTGTAAAAATGAAACCATTCCCACTTTTACCTCTTCTGGTTGTTGTTTTTCTCAGCTGACTTTTGCTAGATGACCCTTGGTTTTTTCATTCCATTGTCACCATCTCTTTGGTTGATCATATGCTTTCACTTGATTATTTTACCCTTGCCTGGGGAACATCTGCGATAAGTGCTCTTATTAGCCAACCTCTTTACCATTACATGTTTTGAGTAGTTCCATCATCACCGAAACCAGTTGCTATCCTTTTTTACCACTCGTTCCTCCAAGTGGAGTTATCTTTAAGCTCTTTTTTGACTCTCAAAACATGAAAAGTTCGCCGAGTATTTGCCTTTTCGAACTCATTAAATTAAATGAATTGACATCGTCTCAGTATATGTTTACCCCTTTTTTGGGCTGAGATTGACTATTTACGAAAAAGGTACACCTTGGTCGATATGGTCAAGAGGTTCTCTTGAATATTTTTTTCTACCTTTTCGGGTTCGAGGGACAAATTATGAAAAGGGACATGATGAATTTTTCTTTTTCGTTTCCTTTTCAAACTATATAAATATGAAAAATATACTGAGTTATTCTTACGCCAGAGTCGTTAAAATTTTACGACAAAAGACTCGTCACCATGATGAGACCGAGTTTATCTTTCATAGGGCTCGTAAAACTTATTGGGATGGATTCATCCGAAGGATGAACTTATACGACAAGAATATGGTATCCTCTTCAATATTGTGTAAAAATAAAGAGTTACTCACTAGAAATAGTGGGGAAATAGTGAAAGTGAAACATCTCTTGTATAGGCAGCATGTCGCTCTTGAACATGGCACTCATCTATCTCTCGTGTCAGGTTTGGGATATCCTCACTTAGTCACTTGTCCTTCCGAGTTTGGGTGATCCATTTTGCCTCTCATATAGATCTTTTACTTCGTCATTATGACCCTTAGTACTATGTTGAGTCAAATGTTGCCACACTCTGGAGTCGTGTCGCATATATGTTTAAGATAAGTCCTATCTACAATCTATTACCTATACATTGTCTGAATCTTTGCTACAGTCTTGGATCCTACTCATTTCATTCCATTTTATTCCTTTTTTTGTGTTGATTATGGGGGACTCATCATGGCTCTCCTTGGATGATTTGATTCATGTCAACTTCAACTCATTATCTAGGAAGATAACTTAGAAACTCCCTTTTAGTACCTTAGAACTTGCATGCCTTAATGGAAAGTTCATCGCATTTGACGATACGTTTTAACTATGGACCTCTGATTAGATGATTACACGAGTGTTTGACTCCATATTCATTATCACATTCATAGATTGTACTGTCGTACCTTGAATCCATTGTCATTGTTAGCTTTGCTGACAAAAGGCCTAAAATTGGATCCAAATATGCTCCAAAGCACTCCCTAAGTCTTCAAAAGTGCTCAAAGATCATCCATCGATCGAAACAAGCAAGGGAGGAAAGCCCTTGGAGGGGAAAAAATGCACTATCAGGAGGCTAAAACACTTCAAAATCAGTCAAAAACCCTTACCGCAAGGTTAAAACCCAAGAATGCACAACTACCATTAAATCTAGCTGATCAACGACCCAAATCTAAGCGGAAAATCGTAAATCGATGGTCCAAAGCAGTGGCAACCGGAGCTAGACACCGCCGATCAGTGATCGCCAATGATTGCTATTGGCAAGTTGTATCGACAGAACTATCGCCAGAGTATCGGTGTAGGTTATATGGAGGGTGCGATTGCGATCAACGATTAAACGTGGATCGTTGATTCACGCGCGATCAACGATTAAACGTGGATCGTCGATTCGCGCGCGATCAACGATTAAACGTGGATCATCGATCGCACGCGCGGATCGACGACACACATTATATCGCCAGATCGCTATTGGTGAAAGCCATGGGGCAGGGCCTTTGCATATATATAAGGGCGCTGCGATAGTGCTGGGCCCATCGACGCTATAAATGACTTCTTATAAAATTTCAAATCCGCGCCAAGCCGTTTTCAATGTATTTGGTATATTTTCGTTAGATAAATGAAAATACAAAGGGAGCCTTATGATTGCGATGAAGACCAGACCCGAAAGGGTCTAAGAAGGGAAATTTATAATTTTTGAAGTCCGAAAAGGTCTATTTTTCACGGTTTTTAGTGTTTTTTCGCATATTTCAAAAATACAAAGAAATACACATGCCATGCCAAATGCAACTTGCGATGGAAATGAGGGTGGACTTGATGGATAACTAAACCATATTTTAGGACTTTTTGAAGTCCAAAATACACAGTGATGGGCAGGAATTAGTACTGTTGCAACGTTTCGCTGTTTATAACCAAAACAGTCACAATTTGCAGTTTAAAGGGAAACAAAAAGGCCCCAAGGCCTATTTCGCCATATAACAGCGCCCAGGATACAGTTTGCCGGGAAACAGAGCTCGGAAAGGGAAAAGAGAAGGGCCAAAACACGCTGTATCCCGAAACTGAAAGTTCAGGGAGCTCAGATAGCATAACAGCCACACCAACAAACATTATGGAGCATCTCTGGCACGAGAGAGCTCCCAAACAATGCAACAACTACCCAAAATACCTGAATGTAGTTATTCCTTTGTCAGAAGAGGAAAACCTCCGAGCCATGCTTGCTGTTACACTGAAATTTGTCACCATGACTATCTGCAGTTAATATGCCTCCATCAATAGTCATATTATCCTCCTTGTCAAGCCTTATACCTCTACTCTCCATGTCAAACTTCAAAAAAAGAGAGAAAGTCATTAAAAATCATGTTTATCTCTGGGTACGTAGGTTCTCTCTACCTTGCCTGCGTGTACGCATCCCAAGATCATTGTACCTACGTACTTGTACGCTCTGTAAGCCAAAGGGTGGGTGCGTACCCCTGTAAAGGTCAAAAGGCGCGAGTTTCATCTTTAAAAAGTTACTTGTGGTCACTTCTAGAGCTTTCTAGAAGAGTGTTTGACGTGTATTGAGCGCCTCCAGATGGTTCATGCATCCCTATGATAGAGGAACTTATCCCATCAAGAGAGGAGCTACCCCATCCAAAAGAGGGAGTATCCCATTGATGTTGGAAATGAATAACTTCCTCTAGAACACTATAAATACAGGCATTGGGCCAAGGGAGGGGAGGTTGAAAGCTGAACATTCCAAAGGGTAGATGCTGCTGGAATTAGGACTTCCATTGTAAGCTTGTGAGGAGAGATTACCATCCTTTCTTGTTTCATTTGGAAGTGGGTGAGCTTGTCAAAGTAGAGGAAAACTCTTGCTGGACCCTGGGAGGAACTTGCACAACACCAAGGCTCAGGTTGTAATGGTTTCTTTTTTGTTTCCTTAATACAAATAAGTCCATTCTTCTCATTGATTTGTTGTTAATGAATTGTTTCATATACTCCTTGGTCTATATGTTGAATATGCTTTGTTTTATGGAATATTCAGGTGTTATGTAATCGTTTGATTGTTATTGTATGCAGGTTTCAAAGTGAAAGAGGAGCTCATCTGGATCGACGAGGCTGGACTACTGCAACAAGCGTTGGACTTGAGGTAGGATCGAAAAACACTTGGTTTCTCATAGAATAATGTATGTTTAGAGAAGGATTTCTCTTAATTGTCTTGTTTGTCACTAGAGAGTCTTAGACTCCTAGGGAGGTTAGTTTTGTCTGCAAAAATAACTCTTTCCGCATGACACACCCTAAACCCAACACTAGGGGATCCAAAGACTTCACCTCCACCCTAAAAACATGTAACATAGTGGTTCCACCCAATGAAGGGAATCCATAACTCACTACTAAAATCAAATGAACAAGCAAAAGATACTTAAGGACTTCGCTTCGTAGGAGTCCAAGGATCAATTCTTCACCTCACCTATCAACGGTGTCCGAAGAATACCATCTCTACCCTCCAACCCTAGGGCATCTAGAGAGTTGTTCTCAACTAAAGAGAATGATATATATATCTTCTATGTGTGTTGTAGATGTGTAGAACTCCCAGCTCCCTATTGATTTCTTCAATTTTCTCTAGACCAGGGATATGCACAAGTTCTTTGTAATCTCTTGTGCAACCTCTACAATTTACTAACATTTTCCTCCTTAGGATAAACTCCCCATTAACCATGAGTTGCAAAAAAAGCTCTCCAAGCTATAGATATGTTATTCCATTATTTTTGGTCTACCTCCTTCACATTACTCATCATCGTAAATGATCATTCCTTCGCTGGTATTACCTCCAGTGTCCCCTTCACCTCTCATCCATGGTGGTGTTGTTCTGAATTATCTTGGGGAATGATGTTTATCCTCCCCCTTTCTATTTTCCAGGTTGACTTCCATTGTCCTGACTTCCCATGCAACCCCTTATTCATCAATTTTAATCCTTTCTAACTTATGAATTTGTCTAAGGAAATCATTTCCCTTGTCCTTCTTCTTCATCTCAATTAATTCAAAAAAATAGTCCATTTAAGGCACACCAACCAGCTTTCATGGTTGTCATAAAACAATTCAGATTTCCTACTGCAAGGAAACCTTAACTATCCCAAGCAAGTAACCTCTTTGGCTCTAGAATCCATGTCCCTTTTACTCAACCCATTTTCTTTTTTCAATCTTTACATTGTATACATAAGTGGAAAATATTTGAGGTTGTCACGAACCCCTCCCCCTTGGGGGATAAATGTCCTTGGTGTTCTTTGTCCATATATAACACAAAATACATTCTTAAAAGCAAACATATTGTCTATGGAGCTTTATATACACAACTCTCTACAATATTTACAAATTTATATACATTTGCTTCAACCAACAAACAAAAAGGATATGATAAACATTAACTTATAATTCAACCATCTTCCAATGGTCATGTTTGTAGTCTTTTGATGCTTTATATGTGTTTAATCCAACATGAATTTGTTCCCTTTTTTTATAGTGATACTTGCCTCCAATGTCCAACATTCCTATCCTTGCACTCCTTATTCCTTGAGCGACAGTTCTTGACTCATTATTTTTGGGAAAAACCCCAATGTGCTTTTGATTCCAATTAGCCATGCTCATGACCAAAAACCAATTAATTTTTTGGCCTTCCCTTTAATGCTTCCCAAACCCTTAATCAACCTAGTCATCCCCCTTACATGCAGTCACATACCTTCTGAGTTCAGGAATCCCCTTCTATGCTTTCTAGCCCCTCGAGCAATCCATTCTTGGGCTAGGTTTCCTCGCATCGAAAGAGTCTCATAACAAAGCAAGTCCCTTCCTCAACATTTCATACTAGTCATAGCATGCTTCATGGTAATTTGTTGGCACCATTGGGTACTATTGTCCCACAATGCCCCTATTCCTGAGATCTTTTACCAGCATATTGTTTCATGCTCTAAATCCTTTGTTGTTGCTTCTATCCATCTTACAACCAGCTCTAACCACCCAAACCAGGAATTTTCACTACAACAAAACCTTGTGATTAGCATCCCTTTTTGCTTCCTTTTTTGCATCTAGAGCCAATTTTTGTTGCTATTTGTGTCCATTTATAAAATATGGTGCAAAACTTGATGCAAAGTTTGCACCGAGTTTTGCACCAAGTCTTACATCAAGTTTAGCACCAGGTATTGTAATAGGTTTTGCACCAAATTTTACACCAAGTTTTACGCCAGGTTTTATGCCAAGTTTTGTGCCATCCTTTGAACCATGTTTTGCATCAAGTTTGGCACCTAATCTTGTTTCACCAACTTTTGTATCCTCTATTACATCCACTTTTTGCGCCTACACTTGCATCAACTTTTGCATCATCTCTTGCATCCTCTTTTGCATCATTTTTAAAATCATTTTTCGCATCCAATTTTGCATTTTTTTTTGCATCCCCTTTGTGCCAAGTTTTGCGTCGAGGTTTCTGTCTAGTTTTGCATCTAATTTTGTTGCATTGACTTTTACATCTTGTTTTGCATCCATATTTACATCCTATTTTTCATCTGTTATTGTGTCCACTATTGCATCCATTTTTCTTGTGCCATAATTTTCACCTAGTTTGACACCTCCCTTTGCACCCTTTTTTGTTTCTAAATTTGCATCCACGATTGCAACCTCATATACATCTAGGTTTTCATCGACTTTTACATCTATTTTTGCATCCCTTTTTATATCCACTTTTGCGTCAAGATTTGCATCAGGTTTTGTGTCACATATTACATCTACTTTTGCATCGAATTTTGTTGAATCAATTTTTGCATCCTATTTTACATCCATTGTTGCACCCATGTTTACGCCCACTTTTACATCACTTTTTTCATCTTATTTTGCATCTTCATTTGCTTCGTTTTTTGCATCTATCATTACATCCACTTTTGTTGTGATACAATTTATGCCATGTTTTGTACTTACTATTGTACCTATGTTTGCTTCCAATTTTGCATCCATCTTCGCATCCTCTTTTGCATAAAATATTGCATCTATTTTTGCATCCACTTTTGTGTTGGGTTTTGCGTCTCATTTTGTATCTTCTTTTGCATGTACTTCCATTGCATCCATATTTTGCATCCAATTTTGCTTCTCCTGTTGCACCCGCGTTTGCATCCACTTTTACATCCCTTATAACATCTTGTCTTGCATCAAAGTTTGCATATTTTTTGTGTGTCTATTATTACATCCAATTTCTCATCCACTTTTGTTGTTCTATTATTTGTGCCATATCTCATGCATATCGTTGCAACCCACATTTTATTCCACTATTGCATCCACATTTGCATCCTCTTTTGTGTCCAAGTTTGCATCAAATATTGTTTATGTTTTTTGCATCCCATTTTGAATCTACTTTTACATCCACTTTTGATTCGTCCAATTTTGCAACTATTTTTTTGTCCACTATTGCACCCATGTTTGGCCCATGTTTACATCTCTTTTTGCATCCAAGTTTTCCTCATTTTTGCATTCAAGTTTGTGTCTATTTTTTTTTTTTACATTCGTTGTTGTATCCACATTTATTTCACCACAATTCATGCTAATTTTTATGCCTACTATTGTTCCCATGTTTTCTTCCAATTTTTCGTCCATGTTTGAATCCTATTTTGTTTTTAGGTTTGCACCAACTATTGCATCTACTTTTTCATCCACTTTTGTGTCAATATTTATGTCTTGTTTTGCATCTACTTTTGGTGTGTCCACTTTTCATCCAATTTTATGTCTATTTTTACCCCCATTTTTTTGTTCACTTTTGCATCCCTTTTCCAACACATCATATTTTTTGCATTGATGACTTTCTTATGACATTGAAAATTATGCACTGATCACAATGTCAATAATTATGATGATGATGACATGAATTGCGATTGTTATGATAAGGACAATGATGATAAATATGATGGGGGTTACAATGAAAATGATGATGACGATGCTAATGACCTTGGCCATTCTTCCCAATTTTTAAATGTTGTCATGGTCATAATCATAATAATTATCTTTGGTGTCGTCTTCCAAGTCATCATCATCTAATCAGCATTATCATTATTTTCATCTTGGTCATCATCAACAACAATAATGACATGAATGATGATTATGATGTTCATGGTGAAGATGACAATAATTATGATACAAATTATATTAGTTATGACGATGGGGGTGATGGCAATTATAATGACGATGATAATGGTAGAGATGATGATGATCATCGATCATCTCTAAAAAATAAAGTTGTTTTTTCTCTTGCATATATCATGTGTCCTAACAACCCTTTTCGAGCACTCGTAACATTTTTTGGGTTGATGATATTTCTTACGATACCTATAATTATGAACAATTCACGACAATGTCCATAATCATGATGATGATGATGAAGACATGAATGGTGATTATGACGATAATGAAATGATGAAAATAATGATGACGATGATGGTGGTGATTATGGCGATAATAAAGATGATGACCCTCCCTCTAAACTAGGGAGGTACTCATAATGAGACCAAAAAGTACTCTCAAGTTGAAATATTCATATAAGAAGGGATCTGGATTAATAAGCATCAATGATGATTTACATCATCATAACCAACATTGTCAAAATAGCAAGGCCTTGACTAACAAGTTTGTCTCTCCATTAGATCAGATCACAATGTTAGGAGGCATAAATTTGGACACCACTACCTCTCTAGGCACTTACCCCACCAGGATGTTCACCAAGTATGCCCTCACATGATCATTTCCTAATCCACTATCATAATATTTGAGACTATCAAATGTTAATCCTCATGACTATTCTTATCTTGGATTAATGTACTTGACTTATGGCGGTTATTCCTAGTCAAAGTACAAATTATCAAGGAATATTGGTCCCAGATGTTTATCCAATCCACCATTCTCCCTACTAGTCTCTTTACTAGGCTTATGATTGTTATTCCAGGCCATAGTACACGACACATGGATAATACTGTGTCTACCCTCACCCCCTCTCAACCAGAGAGGAGACATCCAAAAGCACAAGATTTTCTCAGGAATACCCATCATTTTCATAGAGAATAACATCATTAATTTGTTTTCATCTCATGACGCCTTTATGATTAAGCATTCATAGATTTGTGGCAAAATATTTCCCCTTTTGTCATTTGTGATGAAATAAAATCAAAAAGTGAAAGCCAAAATCATTAAAATACACTATAATGATTTATCTAAGTCTAAACTCTAAGGTTGAAGTGAAAATTCATGTAAATGTTATATCCACGAGTTGTGCCAAACTGATGAAAACCTTATCCCCTAATTCCTATATATAAGAAAAAGAAAAAGAAAGAAACATAAGGCCAACTAATGGAAGTGACCAATCAAGGCCACCATAAGACAATTAATCTATTAGGATCAAGATTGATGAGGACAAAGATCTACAAAGGACAAAGGCAAACCTATTTTAACTTTATTGTTTTATTAGGTTCAAGATGAATGTTTCAAGATATAATGAAGAACATAATTAGTTTTATTGCATTAAGAAAACTCGAGCACATTCTATAACTTAGCAACAAAGAGATGTATAATACCCATCTCAATGACACAACACATGGCATTAAGTTGCTTTTTTAAATGTAATTTAAACTCCTACCATAAAATCACAAATTTAGCATGAATGGAATGTTTAAAATCCATTTTTATAAAAACAAAATATAATTTTTCTTATAGAAAAAAAAAAAATATCCAAAAAGACTAAAAATATATATTTTTTTAAATAAAAAAATAACTAAACTAAATATATTTATTAAAAAAAAAAAAAAAAAAAAAAAAAAAAAACTAACTGACATAAACAACTAAATTTGAATTTGAATCTTGTTCACTTTCAGAAACTTTTATGGTGGATGTGATTTCTTTTATCCTCATCTTTAGCTTTTTCCTAAAAAATAAAAGCATACAAAAGTGGGAAAGAGCCATAAAGCATGGGGAAGCTTTTTCCTAAGCACAAAAGCATCTAAGAAGTGGAAAAGGCCATTTTTATATGAGGAAACATTATTCACCCAAAATATTTTCCCCAAATTGAACTAATGAGGAATTTGGGAAATATTCATAGCCTTCACTTTCCTACATATTGGAGGCTTGGCCATTGAGAAAATGATGGGAATTCTTGTATTGTCCTGAGATCTATCTTGAGATGGAGAGTTTTGGAGCTAGGAGTTGGGGGAGGTGTTGCTGCAACTACATATGATTGTTGTAACTTTCCTCCAACTCCTTTATTAATATAGATCGGTTGTTCTTCCTTCCATATGTTTCTATTCATTCTTTACTTATTCTATTTAACTAATGAATGTATGAGATTTTGGTTTATACTTATTTATTCAATAATATTTATATGTTTCTGATAGTTTCGATTATCAAGATATTATGTTATGAAGGTTGCTTTATTCTCTATCTTATGTCTAGGACCAAGCTTTGGAGCTAGCTAGGAGCACTTCTTATCTATACTAAAAACTGCAAGAAGACTTGCATGCGAGGACTCACAAGAATTCCTTCTCTTTTTCTTAATCTATACTCTACATCTTGATTTACTAAAAATCTCGAGCCTTAGAACAACCTTTCTCTTAATTGGTCTATCCTAGGTTTTCGGGATAAAATGAGATGCTTTTATGTTCATCTAACCATGCATTAAATCCTACAACAAAATGATAATTAGAAACTTTAATATATTTCACTATGTAAATGAAATTAGTAAAATGAACCCATAGAGGGGGTCATAAATGGAAATAAAATTAAAACTCTAAACAAGAAGCCAAAAGTGGATGTAACAATGGATGAAATATTGGGAGTAGAATTGGATGTTAAACTAGCCATAAAAACAAGATGCAAACAATGACGCAAAAAGGATTTTAAAGTAAAATTAAAAAAGGGTGCAACACTAGACACAAATAAGGGAACAAAATAGGGCATATGAAAGGATACCCAATTGGGCGCAAACAAGGATGCAAAAAAGGACACCAAAATGAGGATGCAAAGAATGGTGTAAAAAGGATGTAAGAAAAGACACAAAACAAGATGCAAAATGGGACTAAAAAAGG
Organism: Pinus taeda; assembly: GCA_000404065.3. Taxonomy (NCBI): domain Eukaryota; kingdom Viridiplantae; phylum Streptophyta; class Pinopsida; order Pinales; family Pinaceae; genus Pinus; species Pinus taeda. The sequence continues at coordinate 10,492 of APFE030354328.1, read as the reverse complement.
GTGAAACCAAGGATGTCAAAAATGATGCATAACTAGATGAAAATTCAAACTAAAATCTAGGTGCAAAATGAGATGCAAATGTGGACATAAAATGTGGCAAAAAAAGGGATGCAAATTTGGATGCCAAAAAGGATGCAAAATTAGATATCAAAAAGGATGCAAATTTGAACATAAAAAATGGTGCAAAATTGGACACAAAAGAAGAAAAAATGGTGCAAAAATGGGCATAAAAATGGCTTAAATTTGGATGCAAATTGAGATGCAACATTGAATGTAAAATAAGGTGCAACAAATCATTCAATACTTGGTGCAAGAAAAAATGCAAAAGTAGATGAAAAAAATGGCTCAAAATTGAATGTAACAATAGACACAAAATGGGATGCAAAGGTGGATGCAACACATGGTTCAACATAGGATGCAAATTTATATGCCCAAAAGGATGCAAGAAATGGTGTTAAAGATTATGCTAAATTGGATGCAATAAATGATGCAAAATATGGTGCAAAATAGGATGCAAAAAAGGTAGATAAATAAAATGCAAAAATGGATGCAAAATTTGGCACTAAATCAGATTCAACATATGGTGCAAAATTGGATGGAAAAATGGTGTAAAAAAAGGCAGAAAAACTGGCACAAAATATAGATGTAAAATAAGTACAAAATTAGAAGCAAAAAATGGCATAAGACCAGATGCAAAAATTGGCACAAACTGGATGTAATAAAAGGCACTAAATTAGATGCCAAAGATGGTGTAAAACTCGATGCAAATTATGACACAAAACTAGAAGCAAAGAATGCCACAAAAGAGGAAGCAAAAAATGACGCAAAAATAGATGCAAAAAATGGCACAAAACTAGAAGCAAAACATGTTGTAAAACCAAATGAAAATCTTGGTGCAAAGGATGATGGAAAACATGGCATAAAAAAGGATGCAAAATTTGGCATAAAAAAAGATGCAAAATTTGGTGCAAAAAAGGATGCTTTAAAAATTGTACAATAGAGCCAAATTTAGCGTCAGGCTACTCATCCCAATTGAGAAAAAAATGCACTAAAATCTGGTGCAAATTGCCTATTTTGTTGTATAGCACATGATTTCCATTAGACTCCTCATAAAGGAATTATGATGAATTTAAATAATACTGCATTGGTAACTTATCCATGAGGTGAACTTGAAATTTATTTTGATTCCTATCACAACATACCAAGTTATATCGTAAACCAACTATCACAAATCAGAGCATTAAATTATGTTCATAATTCAAGAATTCAGAAACTGAATGAAATATTGATACTTATCTTAATTTTCTCTGTGTTGCTTGCTTTACACACACTGAATCGTTTTCCAAACCCATCAAGCATCAAATGGCCTTCTCTCCTCTCATACACACATTGGATCGATTGTCCAACTTGATAAGCACCCAATACCTTCTCTTCTCTTAAAATTCCACACAATGGATCAATCACCAAAGAAACAAGGGAATCCAGAGGATACTTCTTACATGATAATCATAATTACATGACGTAAAGATCATAAATCGGCTAGGGCTACTTCTTGCCCAATTGATTCCTCACATAACTAGGAATCACAAACATGCCATCCATTCATATGTTAAATGCATAATCATGATCGTTCATTCTTATGATAACCTATGAATCACAATGACATCATATACATTTATTCATTCATCAACATGATAATGAACACAACACAATTACATGTTTCCATAAAGTCAAGGTTAAGAGAACTTCTTTTATTTGTGTAAATCATGCACAATATTGAGAACAATAGTTCCCAATTTGGCCAAGGAATTTGTTACACCAATCCATTTATTCTACCTTTCCTTTCTGTTTTCGTTAGCATTATCAATTTAATCATTGTTGTTGTAGTGACCAAAATTTCTGTGAACCGCGTATTTTTTGTTCAAGTTGTTCACACTCACGAACATCGTTCCAACGAAGTTTCCAAAAATGGCATTTCCTATGCACTTGCCCAATAGTGTTCCATATTTCTTGGAACCCCTTAGGTACCTTCATCAGTTACCCAAATATGGCATTCACAATTTTCTACCATTTGTATTGTCGTATTTTTAAGGATAACTTGCTTATCCTACTACTATGGTGGTTCTCGACTAAAACCCTAGCATACCAGCCAACAATATTATTCCTTCACTGCATTAATATCAACCATTTAGTTTAAATATTAGAGAGATTCCCTTTGTTCCTTTTTTCATGGTTTTCTTGCCACTGTCCTTTTATTCCTATGGACCCAACCAGCCCAACTGGATGTCATATTTTTCCTTCATACCTTTAGTTTCCCTTTTTTCATTCGTTAGGCTCAATCCAGGTCTTACATTTCCTGTTGGGTTCCACTCAGATTTCCTCGAGCTTCATTAGTTTTATTTTTTTCCCCAATAAGTTCCCAAGACCCCCAAAACATAGAAGAAAAGAACAAGAATAAAATGAAGGAAACATCATAAAATCTCAAAACAATAATAAAAAACCATAAATAAGGTAGGATGGCCATGCACGGTCAATAGTAAAAAATGACAATTCAAACATAAAATCAATAGAGGAACTCAAAACATCAAACTTTCAACAACCACAACCACAACCACTCAATCCCCATGAATTTTGGTGTTTTCAATACTTCATGAATAAAATGTGTCTTATCCTTACTCAAAATTTCATGGCATCCATTTTAATTTATAATTCCCCTCCAATTTCTCCTAAGAGGATTCGTTCGATACTTATCATAGGGTCTAGGGAAATACCCCTCCTCTTCCCTTGTTGAAAATGCAGCAAGAAAATCTCAGTTTGTCTTTGCGTTGGTCAAACTAGAGAAAATTCGAATTTATATGTCAGCAGAAATCTTGGAGGTAGTTAACTTAGGTGACATGGCACTTGTCAATCAGTTAACTCAATTAATTTGAGTTGGGGAATCTTGAGTTCAGTTTCGTATGTTTGATTGCTAATTTGTAGCAATCTATTTCAGTTAATTTGAGTTATTGTCAGTTTAACTAGTTCTAACTATTAGAAGAACCACTGGAGGTCAAGTTTTGGAAGTGGAACTTCAACCACACTCAGTGATCAACCAATTTACTGATCAATCAACCCAAAATAATTTTTGCATGAAGATAATTCGAGTTACCCAATTGAGATGGAGATTCCAAGGCAATGTACTATTGGTTGTAGCATATCCCAATGTGTACAGGTGGTGCATGCAGTCATAGGAAGAACCTAAGGCAATTGTGCAGTTCCATGGTGGGAAAATCTTAAAAGACAGGGGCTTATTTATCAAGGGAACAACACAATGAAATAGGATTGGAGGGCTTGAAAATTGGCTAAGTGTTGGCCAGAGTCATTCAGTCAGGTAGAGAGAGAGACTATACACTTGTAGGGCATGCTCAAGCTTAAGAAAGCATCTATATTCTTTTATTAATGTAATATAGATAGTAAGGGGTTTTGAGCAGTTGCTTTCCCCGAGATAAATATTTTTGCATGTGTGATGTTTCCATTCCAATGTCTATGATTTGTGTTCTAGATGGTAAATTAACTTTGGTAGATCAGTTGAGTAGCTTCAAGTCTTGTGATTTAGTAAATTTCATGAGTTGTATTGAATCTACACATTAATTTCTACATGGTATTAGAGATGGAATTAGTGTAGAACAAACATTTCAAAGTTGTCATTGTAGGAGGTTCGAATTTGAAGATCAATGTTGTAGGTATTATTTAAGATTGAGAATATGGATTTCAATGGATTCAAGCCAAGTATGCCTTGGAAGGCACCTCAAACTTTCTTGCATGGAAGGACCGCATGCAGGAAGTATTGGATGACAATGGGCTACTAGAATACATCAAGATAGATGTAGTAAAACCCCAAGCATTTGATGTCTAGAACCTTTATCAGCGGAAAAAAATATGTGGCCAAGGCGAGGAGGATCATATTGGAGTGAGTATGGTATCATATTGTCTTGAATCTCCACTAAAAAGAGACTTCGTTCGTGATGTGGAAAGCACTGACAGAATTGTTCGAGAATAATAGTGACCACAGGAAGTTGGAACTCAAGGACAAGCTTTGAAGTATCAAGATGCAGAAGAATGACACAATTCCACAGTATCTGAGCAGGCTTACACAGTGTCATGATGAACTTTGTGGGGTCGATGTTAATATCCCTGAAGAAGAATTGGTAGCTCTAACCGTTTTGGGCCTTACCAAGAGCTGGCATAGGTATCATGATTTAGTAAATGGTAGGAAGAAACTACCAAGTTTGGAGCGCTTATGGTCTGATATGGCACAAGAGAAAATAAGGCAGAACTAAAGACGAGACTTCATTCAAGGGGGAGGATGAGGAGAACTATTCCTTGGCTGGAAAGGAAAAGAAAGGGAAAGGGAAGAAATCCCAATCCAAAGCAGAATCTAGTCAACTGGACAAGAAGAAAGACTTGTCCAGAATCAAGTACTTTCACTATCATGAATTCAGGCATTATGCCACAAAGTGTCCACACAAGAAGACAAGCAAGAGGACCTCGGGAGGAGTAGCAAGTGAATCTTTGGCTTCACAAATCGAGTTTTATGTTACTCTCATTGTATGCATGGTCAACATAATTCATATCAATATGGGAGATGATGGAAGGTACAACACAACCGATATTTTTACAGTCACCTTTCAGAGGGAGTCAAGCTCCCCTCTCAGGCCCAAGGATGTGATGTTTGTTCTAGCTCTAAAGAATAATATTGTCTCTGCTACATTTTTGGAAGACCATGGTTATGATGTGATCTTTAGTAAAGGAAAGGCATTCTTGAGATACATAACCACAAGAGTGGTGAAGCAGATCGAGGTTCGTGTGAAGAACCTCTACAAGCTAGATGTGGAGGATTGTGTTGCATTGAACAAAAAGGCAAAGAAGATGCAAAGTCAAGATGTTGGTTAAATTTGGCATAGAAGAATTAGAAGTTTGCATTATGGCACTTTGAAGATCATGTGATAGATAACCACAAGCCTCCCCAAAAGAGCACTAGAATAGTAGGACACATGCAAAGGATGTACCTTAGGGAAGTACACAAAAGCCACTTTCCATGATCGAGACAAAAGAGAACATGCAGTCCTGGAAATGATCCACTCTAATGTTTGTGGACCTTTCTCGACAGCCTCCATTGCAAGGCACAAGTATGTTTTCATCTTTATTGATGACTACTCGCAGAAGTGTTAGATATTCTTCATGTGAAGCACTGCGAAAGAAGGATGAAACTTTCTCCATGTTATCAGAGTTTAAGGCACTGGTGGAGAAAGAAACGGACAACAAGGTGAAGGCTCTGAAGAGCGATAATGGAGGTGAGTATGTGTCAAATGAGTTTAAAATATTCTATGTAAAATAAGGCATTTGATGAGAGTTGACAACACTCCACAACCCACAACAGGATTGGGTGGATGAGAGGAAGAGCTAAAGCATTGTGGGAGCAGCACGGGAAATGTTGCATGACCAAATCCTACCTCTACACTTGTGGGCTGAAGCGTGCAACAAAACGGTCTATTCACAAAAAAGGAGTCCTCATCATATTATTAGCATGATCACATTAGAGGAGACTTTTTCAGGGAGGAAGCTAGATGTGTCGCACTTTAGGATTTTTGGAGCCTTTGTCTATTTCCATGTCTCCAAAGAATCAAGGAAGAAGTTAGAGTCGACAATAGGGGGGGATATTTGTGTGTTACACAGAAACTCCCCACAACTACTGTGAGTATTTTCCATCCCTTGGAATGATAGTTATGCAATGGGATTTTAAACTTGATGACAACAAATCCATGTGGTGGTCTCTTGAGAGGGAGATTTAGATCCCACCAGAGGAGGAGATTTTATCTCCAAAGGAGGAGCCTCGGGATGTTGTGGAGCAGCCACAGGTTGAGGATAAGAGAGTGAAGACAATCACTCAAGAAGAACCATCCAGAGAAGGCATGAAGAGAACCAGAGAATATGAGAGACTTATGTAAGATGTGAGGGAGAATGTGGGTGTTCCTTCAAATCAATGCAAGAATAGAAGGTCACCAGATCGGTACACTAGGTACATGGCTCTAATGAATGAGCCAGTAGACACTAAGCCATTCTCTTTCGAGGAAGCATAAAGAAACCTATATGGGTTGATGGAATGGTGGAGGAGTACAAATCTATTGTGAATAACAATATTTGGGAAGTGGCCCCAAGACCAATCGACAAATCATTTGTGGGTTCGAGATAGATATTCAAGGTGAAGTAGGCAACAGATGGAAGCATAGAAAAGTACAAGGACGAATTTGTAGCCAAGGGGTACTCTCAAGTGGGGGTGATTAACTATGAGGAGACCTTTGCTCTTATATCAAGGTATTCATCCATCAGATCAATCCTTGCTTTGGCTACACAAATGGGCTGGAAGATCCACCAAATGGATGTGTGCAAACCAAAAGGCTTCGATATTTTTGATTGAAATTCTCATGTGTGCAAACTCAAGTGAGCATTTTATGGTCTCAAGAAAGAATCTCGTGCTTGGTACACCAGGATTGATATCTATCTCATTGATTTGGGCTTCCCTAAAAGTGAAGCGGATGAAAACTTCTATCATATTTTTGTAGAAGGTAATTTTTTTATTATTGTAATATACGTTGATGACTTGATCTTGATTAGTGATAAGCAGCTGATCAGATCTTTCAAGGAGGATCTTTCAAGAGAGTTCGAGATGAAGGAAATGAGTCTTATGCACTACTTATTTTGATTGTAATTATGGAAAAGTGATGGGGAACTATTTGTCTCTCTGGAAATTATGCCAATGATATACTTTAGAGGTACTACCTGTATAGGTGCAAACCCATGGAGACTCCTCTACCGACCAATTAGAGGAAAGAGGATTCCACTTTAGGTAAGGAAGTGGATGCGATTGTTTACCGAAAATTGGTGGGTTCACTCATGTATCTTGTGAACACACGACCATACATGTGCTTTGCAGTCAAACAACTGAGTCAAGCTATGGTTAGGCCAACCAAACTATTTTGGAGGGAAATTAAGCATGTTCTATGGTACCTCAGAGGCACTACCCAGTTTGACTAAGGTACAAATGAATAGAGGGAGTGAAGTTGTGTTGCTTCACAGATGTAGATTGGGCGGGAAATCCATCAGACCAGAAGAGTACATTAGGTGGAATTTTCAGTGTTGGGTCTGCAACAGTTTCTTGGTACAACAAGAAGCAAATATCTGTGGCACTCAACTTGGTAGAAGAAAAATACATGGTTTCAAGTCAAGCAACATGTGAGGTGATCTGGATGAGAAAGATACTTGTTAGATTGTCTTGTCAGATGATGTATCCTAATGCGATTTACTGTGATAATCATAGTTGCATCAAACTCTCGGAGAATCCTATTTTTCACAATTGATCCAAGTGTTGAAAAGTGTGCAACAAGAAATGCTTGTTGAGAATGCAACAAGATGATGGAGCTTAGTGGAAAGGAGTCGCCTTCACTAAGTGGGCCCACAGGCTATTTTTTGGCGCAAGTCTATTTTTAGACTATGTCTATTTTTAGACATATGGATCATGTCTATGGATTGCAGGTTGCTGTTTATGGATGATTGATCAAGTTGGAAAAATAGATGGACTTATATTTTTAGACCACAGAGGAGTGACACCACAGCGGAGTGACTTCTCAGTCTAAATATAGAACAGTCAAATATTATTAGCTCATAATAATATTTAGACTATAAACTTTGTCTTATTCTCTTGGAGCACTTCAGGATGAGCTACGGATGTGGTACATGCAGATCCCAGAAGGAAATACGTGGCTACCTATGGGATGACTAATATTTGCATGCAGGACTTCAGTTAGAACTCAAGTGAGTTGAGTTTAGTGGACTGGAGGTGCAGTTGATGGAGTTGTGTTCAGTTTAGCTTTATTAAACTGGTTGTATTTAGTCTAACTGGCAAATAGACTAGAGATGAGTTGGGTGAATTAGTTATTAATTAATTCACAAGTTATTAACTCTAATACAACTAATGAATACATCAGTTAACTCAGTTGCATGTCAGTGCATGTTCAGTTCAGCAGGGACAGGTGTTAGAGAATCAGATTGCTATCAGTTGTGACTATAGTTGTGCACCAGATCTTGCACAAATCAGGGGATTGAGTATGCCAATGAGTTTGCCCACATTTTAGCTTGTTCTCATGTGATTTAGCCAAGGAAATACGTGGTTTCCTTGGAATTATCACCGGTTCTTGTGCAGGTATTGAGCAGCGGAGGCAGGCAAGCAGCGGAAGAGATCTGAGCCAGTGATTGATTCAGATCTGAGCTGTATTGTGGGTAACAGGGTGGAGATACTTGTGAGAAGTATTATGCTGTGTAATGTTACATGACTCAATCATTAATATACAGATAGTTGGGGTTTTTAGCGAGATGCTTTCCCCGGGATACATACTGTGTTAATGTGTGAATGCTCTTGATGTTTTATTGTTATTGATGCTGCTATATTGATGATCAACGTAGAGGAGCTTATGTATTGTGTATGTTTTCCGCAATAGTACATGATCAGGATAATCTCCATTGAATATGTGTTAAATTATTCAAAATTTCTACATGGTATCAGAGCTGTTGATCATCAGATCTACTATTCAGGAAGTGTTTACATTCTATTTCTCTAGGCAGAGCTTGTAATCGGGCCAGGTAGCCTCTGGATTCATCCTTCCTTTGGAAGGTGAAATATCCGGTAAAAGCCCATACAGTCAATCTCTGTACGAGAAATATTGTGTTCTCACGAATCTTAGATCCGAGGCGGTTGAGTTGGTTGCTGGTGGAATTGGAATTTGCAGCAGTGTTTTCTTGGTGACAACGCAGCAATGTCTTTCAATGGATTGCGATTGGAGTATGCTCTTTGAGGGCAGCTCAATCTATATTGCATGGAAGGACAGGATGGAGGCAGTATTGGATGATAACGGGCTGAAGGAGTTCATAGATACGGATATCCCAAAGCCTACTGATGCTACTCAAGCTGATGCTTGGCAAAAAGAAGATTGCAAAATGTCGAAGGATTCTGTTGGAGGGCGTGAAGGATCACATTGTGTCCAGCCTCCATGGAAAGGTTACTCCATATTTGATGTGGAAATCATTAACAGAATTATTCCAAAGCAAGAGCGATCAGAGGAAGCTGTCGCTCAAAGATAAACTCAGAAACATCAAATGCGAGAAGGGTGACAGTATTCCCAAGTATCTCACGAAGTTCACTCAGTGTCGAGATGAGCTGGGAAGTGTGGGGGTTACTGTCGATGATGAAGACTTGGTGAGCTTGGCTCTCCTTGGTCTTCCGAAGAGTTGGCATTCCTATCAGGACTCTGTCAATGGTCGGGAGAAGTTTCCAGGATGGGAAAGACTATGGTCAGATTTTATGCAAGAGGAGAGTATACGGTGCACCAGAGACAGTTCTTCATCTATGCATGATGAGGAGAACTGTGCCTTAGCGAGTAAGGCGAAGAAGGGGAAGGGTAAGGTTTCTCTTTCCGAATCCATTTCTTCCAATGATGGGAAGAAGGTTGACAAGTCGAAGGTGAGATGCTTTCGTTGTCATGAGTTGGGCCATTATGCTACTAATTGCCCAAAGAAGAAGTCCAGGAAGGGATCCGGGGAAGGATCTGAAGGTGAGGCACTTGCTTCACAGTTTGAGTTGGATTTCACACTCTTCACATGCATGGTTTCATCCATGATGGGAAGTGGTTGGTTTCTTGACAGTGGAGCTTCTTTCCACATGACCGGTGACAAAAGTTTGTTCAGTACTTTGGAGGAGAAAGATCACCAGATACTCATAGGGATGGGTAATGATGAGAAGTATAGTGTCTCAGGTATAGGCACGGTTATTTTTCAGAGGGAGAATGGAGCTCACCTTACCTTGACCGATGTCAAGTATGTACCAGGACTGAAGAGAAACTTGGTGTCAATCGCGATGCTGGAAGATAGAGGCTATGATGTAATCTTCAGAGACGGAAAGGTTTTCCTTAGACACATCATCACTAGACAAGTGAAGCAGATTGGTTCACGAGTCAAGAACCTGTATGCTCTTGAGGTTTAAGATGCATGCAAAGCCTTGAGAAGCAAGGAAACTGATGGAGACTTGGTGGTTGAGAGGGAGGGTATATTACCTGTCAACATGCAGAGCCAGAAGAAGTCTCAGACAATTGTGGAGGAGCCACGATTGGTGCAGCAGCTTCAGGAGGTTGTGGAGCAGCCACAAAAAGGGAAGCTGAGAGGAGATCGAGTAGAGACATCTACTCATGCAGAGACCTCCAATAGGGGGAAACTTCGAGCCAGGTGGGCTGAGGGATCACATGCAGCCATACCTCCAGGTAGGAGGTGGGGCGATATAGATTGATAGTCCCAAGGAGGAGGGCAGGATCCTTGAGGTACCCAACCTCTTGGATGAGACCTTGCTACGGGAGCCCCGATGTGGAGTAGTAGGAACTGAATGATTGGGTAGAGATAGATGCGGATG
>APFE030354310.1:0-13168 GCA_000404065.3 Pinus taeda | reverse complement strand
GGTTGCGCAATTTCCAAGTTTGATCATCTGACTGCATGCAACACTTGTACACTCAAGACTAGTCTACAACTGATGTTAAACTGCCTTGGAATCTCCATCACAACTAGGAAACTCAAATTCTATGCATGCACTAGCTATTTTGGGTCGATTGATCATTTAACTAGTTGATCACTGATTTTTACTGAAATCCCACTACACAACTGACTTTCCACTAGTTCCTCCAACAGTTGGAACTAGTTTAATTGAAAACAATTTGAGATCACTGACTTTTATTGCTACAAATTAGCAATCACACATGCTTAACTAAACTCTATATCCTCCAAATCGAATTTACTGAGTAAACTGGGTGACACAAGTCATGTCACAAAAGTTACCTGCATTTAAGTTGTCTACTAATATTGAAATTCAATTTTTTTAAATTTAATCTATGCAAAATTAAATTGAAAATATCTTGTTGCATTTTTTAACACAAATAAAAAATAAATTTACATATTAAATTTTCCAATACAATTTTTATATTAATCTTGTGTGCATAACTTACTAAGGTAGAAAATATGGTTCTAGTCCCAATTTAATTAATTTTGTACACAAACATATTAATTTTGGTTATTTTAAAGGGGATGTGATTTGTGATTTTTTGTTGTTAAATTTGATTACGAGGTCAAATACAAGATTTTATAGTTTTCTAATAAATTTGTATTTCATTAAAAAAAAATTATTATATATTTCTCATATGATTAATGCAGGCATAATATCACTTTCTATTTTATTTAACAAATATTTGATTCTATTTATTTTATATTAAAAAATTAATAGATATTTTCACTGTAACTAGTGCATGAGTACAATCGTTTTTCATTTCCATTAAGAAACATATAAAATAAAATGGTATATAAATTAATATAAATTTTACAAAAAAGTTGTTCCATGCCTTGATAAAAATGTTGGGATGTAGATTGTAATTATTAGTTTTTTTAATGTTATTATTATGACATCTAATTATTAGTTATTTGGATAAATTTAAATAGATAGATTGAGTTAATAGGGTTTGTTAAATTATTTGAATTATATTTGATGATTAAAGTTTTATGATGGGATAATGTAAATTTTAAATTAAATATAATTATTTTAAAACTTGACTTTTAATGGTTATGGAAAATAATGTACTTCAAATAAAATATATGGTAAACCTTTTATGTTTTTGGTCTTTTTCGAAAAGTATGGTTAATTTAGGTAGATTTCAATGCTAGACTAATAATACCTGGAGGCAGGCCTAGAATTTGACGTTCTGTGGGACGTATTTTTTATTTCAGAACGTATTTGACGGCAGGGAAAAAATCTTCCACGTCAGGTTAGACGTCCGGTATACTTTTCCAACCCGTCATTTTGACGTCCAATTTCATAAAGAAAACGTAAAAATCTATAATATCTGTAATGAGAGTATGGGAGTCTGGGACCACGTCACCACCGGGAGTATGGAGTCTGGACCACGTCACCACCGGACCAACAGTGCTGCAGTAGCCCTGGTACACAACGCGTTACGCTGTCAACTGCACATAGTTTAAAATAAGAGACTTTAACTGCATCACCATCCCACTGCATACTACAGGGTACTTACATTGAATAATCTAGCTACCATCTACCTGGCGCCGCTCAAAATTAAAATGAGACTTGCAATTTTGCAAATTGCAATCTGCTACTGCTAGTCACTAGTGCCGCTGCCGCAGACTGCAGTGCGTATTCTTCCAGGCTCTGCAGTGCGTATTCCTCCAGTTTCTGGTGAAGCTCGGGTTCTAATCTCGGGAGTCAGAGGGTTCACTGGAGTTCAGACGTGGATCATGGATGTCAAGCTATAAACAAAGACCCAGCAAACAGGGTAAGTACGGAAAGCGATTTTTTCATTTTTTACGGTCTGAAAGTAATGTCCCTTGGTTTTTCAAATAGTGAAAAGCTCTGAAAGTAATGTCCCTTGGTTTTTCAAATAGTGAAAAGGATATATCCAGGTTCATATTCTTTTAATAACAAGAATTTGAATTGACATATTTGTAGTGCTTTTAGTTGTATTTAGAAAAGTTCATAGGATACCTTGACAAAGTTCATATATCCACTTCACGCCTAATAGATTTTGAGGTTAAGATTTATTTCTACCAGTTCTAAATACTTCTGTAATGTTGGAGAGTCCGCGTTTCATCTTATTCTCTGATAGACTGTGTATCAATTTTCTGGCGTATCAGTAATATTGTCATTTTTTAACCAGAGAGCACTGTTCAGTTTCCCCACAGACCCCATGAGTAGTACGATGTCAAATTGTTTTGTTCAGTGCTTCCTGAAAGCGCTCCAACAGTGAGTACTGCGCTGTGAAATTGATTTTTCGTGCACTATATTGGTGTGTTAAACAGGCCTACGACATTTTGATGAAAGGATCATTCAAACTTCTTATTTTGGATCAGATGGGTTTCGTCTAATTCTTAATAAGTTAGGTTTTAAACATCATCCGGGAAGTTTCAATGAATTTAATTAAAGTTTTCACTCTTGTTTTGTTTTGATTTGATTTCAGAATATTTTTGGAATTTGAATTTGATTTGATTTTAATTATTTTTGGAATTTTAATGATAATAATAAAATTAATTGTTTGATTGGGTTGCTTTATATCACATTTTAAAAATATTTCAAAATAAAAATAACTCTTAATATAAAAACTCTAAAATTTTGATTGCTTTTGAAAATAGGGCTGAACATTCCAACAGAGTCCCACCATGAAAAGAAAAATTCAGCGTACTGAAACTTTAGTCCAAATTAAATTAATCAATTAGGACTTTGAGGTGAAACTTTTTCTAACCGCATGAAATTTTAGTCGAAATCGAATTACTCAGTTAAGACTTTGTGGTAAGTTTCAACAGATTCACTCAATTTTTAAAATTTTGTGTGCTTGGTAGAGGACCAAACATCTCAAAGAGAGTTCTGCCACGAAAAAATTCTCTAACTCTATGGAACTATAAATATAATTTAATTAAAATGGAGAGAAAAAAAACTGTGATTTTTTATCGGTTATTTTTTTTTTTTAATTGGATAGTAAATCTTAAAATATTCCAGGTTTTTTTAATATTATTATAGATTTTAGAATATTTTGAAAATATAAATATAAAGGATATTAATAAAATGATGAATTTTAAGTCATCGTTGAAATGGTGTTTTTGGGTAATATAATTTTAAGTAGAATTGTTACTTTTTATTGTTTAAGATGCATTTTTCTATACATAAATGGATTCAGTGTTCTAAAAAACTAGTGAAACACTCTAACTCTGCTGCTTAAACAACTTGAACTTATAATTTTTAAAAATCTCTTCCAAATTATAGACAAAATTAAAAAAAAAATATTTAAAAAAATGCCACTTATAATTTTAAAAAATATCTTTAAGATCTGAATAAAATTAAAAAAATATTTAGGAAAAAACCATTTTATGTGATGTGATTTAATACTCATAAATATGCATTGAAACTGATATATAAATTTATATAGTTTTTTTTGGGTGTATAAGAATGTTATTTGAAAAAAGAAACTATTTAATTAACTTATATGCATTAGTGTTTTTTGAAATATTCCATAATTTATAATGGAATTAAACTAAAATGCGTTATCCCATGCAAGGAAGCAATTGACCTTGGTTGGCATGCATTCATCCATGAGATGTGAAAACCAGAAGCAATTAGAATTTTCCAAAACCATGATTATGTCACACTGAGGTAAGGCATACAGTTAAACCCTATTAGAGGGTTCTTGGAATGAGAGACGGTCTGCGATATAGAGATATATTCAAGTATCAATGTTAGAATCTTGTCCTGTCACACAGAACACGGAGATCAAACACCTACCGCGTGATTTCTTTTTTTTATTAGGTCGGTTGCAGGGCATGGGCAAGGAGATTTGATTTTTTAAACTATAATAGGGGGAAGAGGTTTCTTAAGTAAGTTGAGATTCATTACCCCCTAAGATCTTTCTGAATCTTTTAAATTACTGTTTATACGGTTTAATATATAAATTTTATTCTATTTAATATATAAATTTTATGTTGTTTAATATATAAATTGATAGTGCTGGAGTCTTTGTTTGGTGTGTTGCATATTTGGGATGCAAATTTTAGCAGGCTGAAGTTCATTTTCAGATATATTTATGTTCTACTTATTTATTCTACAATGTTGTCCATTGTTATATTCATTTTTGATTTAATGAATTTTAGTTTATATATATATTTTATACAGGTGGTCACAAACCTACAAATGTCTCAAAAGAGAAAGATACAAGTTACAATTGGGGAAATGTATGGATGGACAAAAGGGAAAACTTTTAAGACTCAACAAAATTCAGAAACACTTGAAGAAACCCACAATGCTCATGTGGAACAACAATTACATGAAATTTTTGGAAGTTCTTCTGAACATGATGTAGATGAAGAAACAAATGAAGTTGAAGAAGAGGTTGGTGATAATTCAGAAATGAAAGTTCAAACAAAAAGACAATTTCACATGGAATGGTTAAATAAGTTTGTTTGGTTGAATTATGTGAGGTTTGATGATAAAATAACTATGAAGTGTAACTATTGTGAGAAGTATAGGATGAATGGACCATGGGGTTTAGGGAATGGTTGCACCACATTACAACATGATGCTCTTGTTACTCATGAAAAATCACGGGCACATAAAGATGCTAAGGAAAGATGGATTAATGCATTAGAGGGAAATATGAAACTAATTCCAAATCATATTAGACAGATGAGAGATGGTAATAAGGAAAGAGTGATTTCTACAATGAAAATATCATATTTCACTTGTCAAGAAGATTTATCTCTATCAAAGTATGAGAAGCTTTGCAAATTTCTAATGGATGCAAAAACTCCAAATATGCCAAAGTCTCAAGAGTACTCTTCATATACTAATCATAAGTCTGCAAATGATTTTATATATTGCATATCAAAACATCTTGAACAGATTTAGATAAAAAATATGTTGGAAAGTCCTTTCTTCTCATTGATGGTTGATGAAAGCACTGATCGAACCTTAGAGCAACACCTTGTTATTTATGCAACATATTTAGACTCAAAGGGTCTCGGGCCACCTATCTCGCAGTTTATGAAGCTCAAAGATGTAGTAGATGGAAAAGGAAAAACAATATATGATAGTGTCAATCAATTAATAGATGTTAGAGGCCTTCAATATAAAGATTTGATAGTTGTTTCTACAGATGGAGCTTCAGAAATGATTGGACATGAAAATGGCTTTGTTTCATTTTTGAAAAAGAACAATCCAAACCTTATTACAGTTCATTGTGTGGCTCATTGTGAGTCTTTAGCAGCAGCAGATGCTTCTAAGAAATTCCCTAAGTTATTATTTGTTGAAAAAATTGCAAACAAAGTGTATTCATGGGTTCAAAAATCTCCAAAGAGAAATAGTGAACTTAATGATTTGCTTAGAGTCATGCAAATTGATGTTCTACAAATACATTCAGTGAGATGGTTATCCAGGGGGGAAGTTATTATAAGGCTTGTGAAGCTTATGCCAACAATTTTAACTTTGTGGAAAAATGAAAAAAAAACTGCATCTTGGTATGATAAGATGAGAATATATTCTGTCCAGTTTTGTTTACATATGCTTGCTGATGTGCTAGGGGAATTGAACAAGTTGAATGTGACTTTTCAAGAAGAAAATGTAGACATTACAACTATTGGGTTGGCTCTTGAAGTAACTATAAGCACATTATCTAGATGGTTTTTGAGAAAAGAGACATTTGCAGAAGGCACAACTTCTCTTTCAAAGTTTTTAAATGATTCTCAAAATGGATACATTGATATTAAAGATGAAGGGAAAGTTGTAGATAGACATGAGTTACAATACATCTCTATCTCAGCCATGGATATTGAATCCAATGAAGCAAGGAAACAATCTATGAAACCTTGTATTGAAGGTACACAAGAGAGTTGTCAGCAACTCACTGAAGGTTATATAAAGACTCTCATAGACTCTTTGAATGAAAGATTTCTAGACCTTCATCTTTTTAATGCAACGAAATTGTTCAGCCCTTGTTATTATTCAGAAGAGTGTCGTAGTCGTGAGAAAAATTCAAAGCGTTGGTTTTTAAAGCTTTTTCAACATTTGCAACATACTGTATCAAGTGATGTTGGATTTGTAGCTTTATTTGATGTTAAAGCTTGTAAAAGAGAGTTGCACCCTTTTGTTGATTCATTAAATCTGGCTTGTGAGGGGTTTTCTATGAAAGAAGCATGGAAAGTCTTTCGTAACACAAAACAGTGGCACAAAACCTATCCTAATATGATGAAATTATGGCAAGTTGTCCTCACTATTCCTGCAAGTACAGTGGATTGTGAAAGGGGATTTTCCAAGCAAAACATCATCAAGGACATTAGAAAATCGAGGCTTGGGTTGGATACACTAGATGCTCTAATGAGAGTATCTTTGAATGGACTTGAATTATCTAATGTTGATTGGCATGCAGTATATGAGATATGGATAGATACAAAGTCAAGAAGGATTCTTGAGCTTTGAAAATTCTTCTAGTTTATGTTTAATGGAGGATCTATGTATTGAAATATTCCTATTGATAAAAAAATTTGTAGTTTCTCCAGAAAGTTTGACTTTTAACGAAGTATAATAACTGTTTATTATTGCATAACTTTTCTGTATTTTCTCTAGATGATATATTTATAGTCCAGGATTTATTTATAGTCTCACTAGATAGTTTATTTATAGTCCATGGATTGTAAGTTTTTTGCAAAGATTTTATTGTTTAAATGGCCCCACCATAAATCTGAGCTTTAAATATGATAGACTGCAAATCTGCAATTTCAATCTAACAAGAATCATTATAAACAACAGTGATTATCAGCCTCCATTTGATGACTTATTGTGTGCTGTGGAATAAATTTACAAAAATTATTAAAATAGAATTTTCCGTGACACTCACATATTTAGTAAAAACGTAAAACGAAGGGTAAAAAAAATACAAAAACGTCATCAAATTTTAATTTGACAGGCAAAAAGAATTTGAAATTCCAGGCCTGGGCTAGCCTTATCCTGGGTGGACCAATTCCTATTCGTCTTTCTTTTTATATTTCTTTTTATTTTTCGGTTATTATATGCTTTTCAAGAATATGTGTGTATGGGGGAGATTATGATATTTATATTACTTTTAAGAGAGTATATATATATATTATTTTTGGGAAAATTAAATAATCAATAGAAGTGCGACAATATTTTGATGCTCTACTAAAGAGGTTTGTGATAACTAAAATTGGAAAATCTATAGCATAAAAACCTAATACTATATTCAAAAAAAAAAAAAAAAAAAAAAAAAAAATGATAATTGTTGCTTTTGTGTATTTTCATTTTATAGGGTTGTTTTCTAGGAAAGTTGAGAAGCATTTAGGGAGGTAGAGGTAAAGGTATAGAACAAAGGAGGAGATAGGAGTGAAAGGGTGAAACCAAAGAGAAAGAGGAAAGCTAAGCAAATTTCGAGAGGACAAGAGTGAGAGGACAGAAAGGGAGTGAGAAATTAGCCTAGAGGAAAAATAAGTCTCTCAGGGCAATTAAACCTAGAGAAGGAATGAAAATATAGAAGACCACAAAGCCAAAGGTAGAACTTAAACCATTGACAATAAATTTTAATACTAAAATAAAATTCCAAGTTGGAATGGCCAAAAGCCCAAACCTACAATTGTTGGAGGCTCTGCATGATGGCTATAGAGCTGAAGAGTTTTGCCTTAAGAAGCATTCACCAAGGATAAATATCAGATCCCTAACCTCAACAGTTCAATGAATTAATTTTGGCAATTTGGCAACTCCAACTTTGTTGCTTCCTCTCCATGGTTGACTAAATATATACATGCAAAGGCATTCAATATTTACCAATTGATCCCCATCTCACCACCTCTCAGCTTAATTCACTTGATTCTGCACATTACCTCCCATAATGAGCAACAAAATTCCTTCATATTTAAAAAACCAATTTGAATGTACCCTTCCCCAATCTTCACACAATCCAAATATGATGGATTACAAACTCCATCAAGTTCCTTGTATTTCTTCTTTTCATGTGGCAAACAGATTTGCATGTAGGCTATCAGGTGGATTTAAAAGTATTTTGTTATTTTCCCTCCAAAATATTTACATGTACCTCTTTTTAAATTTAAAGGATTTTGATTGGTTTATATATTATGTACATGGGAACTTTTAGGCTAAAAACTCCTCTAATGAGAGAGAGAGAGAGAGAGAGAGATGTGTTTAGGGGGATGAGATAAAGAGACAAATAAGGAGAGATGGAGGGAAGTATATATATATATATGTGTGTGTGGCAAGGGGAGAGAGGGAAGAAGATAAGATAAGATAAATATATTTATGTCCAACTAATGACCACAAAGTAGGTCAAAGGGACTGTTGAGTACAATGATGTCCATACAAAGCGGGAGAACCAAACAACCTCCTAAAAAAGATACAATGCATGAAGTAAATCAACATTTGGCCCTAGCAGAGAAGATCCAGAGCTAATAGGTCTAAGGATCAGAGCCATGTCTCCTAACATCCAAGGTTGAATGAAGAACACTAAAGAAACTCAACAACATTTATTGGTCTGATGAAAAGCTGATGGAAAGTGCAGATTGTCCACTAAATCATTGCATGGGGTGTTTCGTGCATTGCTAAGGTCTGGAGGGCCTAGTCTGTCTCCCATGAATGGATTTGAGACAAATATGATGTTGAGATCTCATGTGGCGAGGTGAGGTCCCATGGATTATCACTGATCTAGAGTCTAGATATGTACTGGTATCAATCGGTCTCTTGGTGCCCTTGTTTGAAGGTAGTACCCTGAAAAATATCGTGATCCTCTGTGTGGGTTATGGTCTGATGGGAGGTTGAATAATATGCACTCGGAACCTGAGAGCCTCCTGCATATATAGGGCCAAACATCTATGATTGGGATACTTGAAAAAGTCGTTGAGGCTCTGAGAATCTCTGAACAAGAAATGAAACCTTCCTTTGATCGCGTAGTAGACAGGGCATCCAAGAATGAAGTGCACATCAGTCTCTACTTCCTGTAAATTACATACTTGGCAGATTCTATTTGGTCTATCCACCTGGTGGTCCATCTCTACCTAAAGCCTATGAGAACCTACTCTGAGAACCTATTATTAAGCCTATTTAATAATAAAAAATTTAATAAATAATAAAATAATATATAATAGCTAGTTTCTAACTAAATTATTAAATAATTAAAGACCATTTTTCAACTAATTAACAACTATTTCTCTAATGGCTAACTCTGGGCATGATACATCACTGCTATTTATTCACTTAGATTGATCGATTTCTCACCTTGTCCTAAGGATGAACCACATTGGTTGGTTCGAAATGTCGATCAAATCCTAACGATGTGATTAATCCCAAAAACTGATATCTACATTATGGATCACAAAAGTCTTAGATATAGCATGCATATAGTGGTGAAACATATACTGGGGTTGAACAATAACCCTGTCTCTCAACTTCAATAAGTGCTCACCATAGAAGACCATATTTGGGCGCAATCCTCTCGAAGGGTTAACCGAGGTGACCTAGATGAACTGCCTATAAATTTCCTCCTTGATGAATTGTTTAGCTCCTGTCTAGTAGGTAAAATGTGACTAGCGACATCTAAGGAATATCAAAAAGGAGGGAGACGATCCAACTTAATTCCCACTAACTTTAAGAGATATAAAACTCCTATAAACCAACATCTAGCTCAGCCTAAGGGAGTAGAATGAGCAATAGTCTCAAAAAAGAAATATGCCAAGTAAGGATATCGCTCTCTACTCTTTATCAAGTCTACAAAGCCCTGGACACAATGCAAGAATGAAACCAATCTGAATACCATCTCAAGTCAAAAGGGCTGAGCTCCAATCTCTACAAGGATGATGTGTTGCAGTACTATCAGTTGTCATCTAATGATGCAATGTAGAAGAAGAATATGGACTCTCTCAGCTGAAACCCAATTTGACTAAAATAAAGGCAGTCCCCAAATCTCTTAACCATATGAATAGTGGGAAGGATCAAGGTGTCCATGAGGTTCATGTTGGACGATTTGACCTAGAAGTGATGTCGAAAGCACTATCTCTCAAGAAGGGCTAAGGATCCATATCCTTTGTTGATCTGAGCCTTAAGCGTTTGTCGCAAACTAAAGTGGGGACCTAAGAATCGCACCCCCTAGTAAGTATATGTGCTCTCAATCTCCTCCCCTTTGAATAGGAAGTGAAGGTTTGAGGTTCTCTTCACCCCATTTAAGGTCATAACCTTGGTTTACCGAGGTTGACCACCAACTGTCAATGATCAAAAAACAAAGATAAGGCATCCAACAACCTCTATAATCATTTTGGGGATGGGGAGAGGAGGACCATGTCATCAACAAAGAGTAGAATAGATATTAAAACCTAGTGAAGAAGGAAATCATTAGTGTCTTGGAAATTCTCATGTAGAAATTCCTCCAACTTATCAATATAGATCCAAAATAGGGTAGGGGATAGTGGACAACCCTATTTAACCCAAATAGTGCTTCAAATGAAATTAGACATCCCATGAGCTGAGTGAAGACGACCAAGAATGGACTCATATAGGCACATAATATTGTTCAACAAGGTTGCAAATATGCCAATATCTCCGAGTATCTATAACAAGGCCTCCCTCAGAACAAAGTCAAAAGCTTTTTGAAAATTTACTAAATAACAGTATACTTTTGAAGAGTGGTATAGTGTCTCCTCGATCACGGTGCAAAGGGTGAAGATGTGGTCAATGGTCTGATGAGTCGGTCAAAAACATGCTTGTCCCCTAGCTCTGAGTTGTCTCTGCTCAAGATCACTAGAAAGCTTGCTATGTATAAAAATAACATACAACTTCGGGAATGTGTGGCCTACCATGATCGTTTTGTAGTTATTGGGATTTGAGTTGGAACCTGATTTGTAGATCAGATGGATAATGTGGTGTGACCATGTCAGCAGAAAACCTTCACAAACTAATATCTATGTCTGAGAATAGGTAACAAGAAGAGGGTGGGGATGTAACATGAGTTTGGGCCTGCCCAGAAATATCATAAAGGTTATAAGTGTGAGAGAACATGGATGTAGGGTCAAGGTTAGGTGGAAGACAGGAGGAGGTGAGTGTCAGGGAAGGACAGTACACCATAATTGTTTAGGGGAGTGGGCAAGGACAACACAACATTCCCGTATTATATGAGAGATAGAGAGTCATTTCTTGTGATGAAGGAGATGATGATAAGAAGATTTGAGCTCAGAGGAGAAGGGTTAAGAGTGGGTGAAAGCATATCGAAGTTCTCAATGTAGACTCTTTCATTCATCATCGTACCACTTTTCATGGGGCAAGATCCAATTTTAGGGGAGATGGAAATGGATCAAATGGAGTGGGGGAAGGATTTGAGTGTTGTTTCCAAAATGGTAGATGAAATACAATTGTATTTAGTGGAAGAAAAATCAAGCAAGGAGAATTGGGTCTTTGATGGGAGCATCTTGCATAGGATAGAGGAGAAGATGTCAAGGTATCCTTCATCAAATCAGAAGGTTGTTTAGGGTAGGCCCCGAGGGGAGGGATGGGGTGGAAGGGGAGGGTCAAACTAGAGAGAGAAGGAAAGAAGTGCATGATCGGAAAGAGGGATGAGAGAGATCGAGAAATGGTGAATAAAAGTGAGAAAGTTATGGCTAGTGAGGACATAATCAACTAAACTCGCACCCCCGCCATATGGCCAACATGTGAAAAAGAGAGAGTCTAGGAAACAAGGGAGACCATTTAGAATCAATAATTCATGGGATTCCCCCAACTGCAATAGATGCTTACCATAAATTGTAGTGGGCCCCAAAGCATCATCTGACATCTAGTGAATCCCTACTAATCTAGATCTATCCCTTGGGTACAAAACACATCCTCTGATCGGTCCTAGAGAGGGATTTAGAGATCTTTAGAATGAGCATTGAAGTCACCTAGGATGATGACTTCCTGAACAATAGAGTATTGGGTGATGTCAATGTACAAGTATATAAAGGGGTCTCCATTTGAGCCATTATGGATGGAAAATGGTGAAGAGGTTTGGGAAAAGTAACAAACTGCAATGTAGATATCCCTTGGAGGAGAGACTCCAACGCTAATCTGAATCCACATAACCTTGGCAAACTCATCTTCATCTACCAAAGATACCCTATTCCGGAGTGAGCCACTAGCCAAACAAGCAACTCCACCTGATCCTCTAACCCCTCTCGAACTCCTCGTCTCCTACCTACAAACTAAGAACATGGATCACACGAGTCTTGGTCAAGAAGAGGATGTTCGCTGATTTGAGAGCATCATACGAGAGTCCCAACGATGACCAGAAATATTCATTTCCATTCCAAAAACGAATAGAAATGTTTGTACCATATCGCCTCCCCAAGCAGGCTCGTCATTTGGAACCTCCAGTTCGGGGTTCCCACCCAGGTGGGAAGGAGTCCTGAATGACTACCTAAATATTCCTAGTAACTACCCATTTCCCTGCCTATCGTGTTGCCATAACCTGTTCTTTGGATTTTTTAAGTTCCACAACATGTGCTTGAGTGAGGTCCTCGTCTAAGAAAATCATGTTGGGAAGATAAAATAACCATCACTTGCCCCTGAGGGTGTAGAGTCGATCAGATGTAGTTTAGAACCTAAGGAAAAGAGTGGAGTCGAAGCCTAGCTAGGATCTGTCCAAAGATATATCAGGGAGGGTAAGGATATCCCGAAGGAACCTATCCCCCACTTCCATAGAATCTGGATGTAGGTTTTAACCCCGTACAAAAATTATCTGCATACGAATTCTAAAACACAGAAAATAAACAATGTGAGAGCATAACACATAAAACACATATAAATAGATATTTCCCCCGAATCCCAAAACCGAGACTACCAGCTTGATTTTTCATTATATTCCTTTCAATGTTATAATACATATTTATACATGCCAAAGCATCCAATACCATCGACCGAAAACCATCGCGTCCAAAACCATGGACCGAAAACCATTGTGTCCAAAAACATGTGCAAAAATCATGCACAAAACCATAGGTGGGTCCGCCCAACCTAACATAGGTTCCAAAACCAAAATTTTTAC
>APFE030354309.1:145591-160396 GCA_000404065.3 Pinus taeda | reverse complement strand
AGTGTCGGTAATACCGAGGAGAGAGTGAACCGTTGGATCACTACATATCGTGACCGTCGGATTGTAAGTTAGAAAATGTACAATGGTAAAGAAACACACTGTACCTAACTCTATACCTAACTCTATACTAGACCAAGTTGAACTTAACTATTTCCTATGTGTCGGAATATCCTAACAACACATTAACCAGATGAGCGTACTAGATATGATAGAACATGTGGCATCGGTTGTCATGAGGGCAATTAGGGATTTTCTACAGACTATACTCGAAGGCGAGTTGAAGTTTCGCAGGTGGTGTGGCCAGTTGACTAGCCGTAGGAAGCATAGTCTCAGCATTCCAGGAAATTGAAAGAGAGCACTGTGTGATAAGGGCATTGCACATAGAATCAACAGGTCACAAGGCTCCTACCCACACACGGGGGGGTTCGCTGCTGTGCGTGTAGGCTGGGAAGTGACTGTTTGTGTCACTATTCATGATGGGATGTCCGATTTGAGGCCAAATGGAGTAGGCAGTGGGCATTTAAGATGTGAATTAAGGGAAAGATTTGGGACAATCTGCCACCATGAAAGCATTGATGGCCCAGAATTGAGGAGAACGGTCGAATTTGAATTCAAAAGGCACTTTAAAACTCCAAGGGCTAGCCACGAGACAACACTTGTTTAGTTGAGATTTGAGCAGTAGACTAGAGCACAGAGTGTTGAGAACCGAGCGATATTTGAGACCTGGAGTTGGTGAATGACCAAAGACAGTTCAAACAAGATGAAGGTTAGCAGGAGAGGTTTGGGCTTTGTAGAAGGAATCGCCAACGAGGCTGCACAGAACCCCATGGTACATGATGTTCCCAAAGATACTAGGGTCACATTGGAAATCCAAAAATCGCCTCAGACACTGAGACCCGAAAAGATAAGAAGGCAATGGGACCAGTCCGCATGTCCCAAAGGAATCCATGGTTTGGTAAGCTCTCAATGGAAGAAAAGGGAAAGGTTGTCACCATTGAGACATATGATGAGTAGGAGGACCTACAGGCTCTCATCGATGAGATGGAGGAAGAAAAAGACATGGAAGAGGATATCCAGCTGGTGCACTCTACAATGAAATTGCCCGAGTATGTCCATTCACGAAAAGGGAAAACCAAGATACCAAAGGATCTAGATGCCACCAAGAGCACACTCCAAACCCAACTCCTCCCTGATGGAATTGTGTTTGAGGGCTTGCACCTGAGCGGCATGGCCACAATGAAGTTTGAATATTGGGACCTCACAGACAGTGAGAAGTTCCCACACTTAGAGATGGAGAGCCTCATGAAGTAGAGCACGAAGGTGCTAGTCACAACATTAGAGTCGCAAAAATGGTTGTGTGGTGTGGAGAAGTTCAGATTGCTTCATCTGCTATGGATACCACACTTTCACCATGTGCCCATCACTATTTTCGTCATCAGTCAGCTTCTTTGCCTAGTGCATGATGGGTAGTTATGGTTGGAGGAGACTATTCCCATCACGGTGGATCTCATCCACATAATTTCTCGACTTCCTTGTAAGGGAAAGGACCCCATGACGATAGCAGGAAAAAGTGATGATTTGGCTCTTGCGGCAGCCATGAAGAAAAAATATAAACTCGAGCAGAAAAACAGGGGTTGCACAATCAACAACATCAAAGATAAATGGGTGCACGTAGCCACCCAACTCCTGGCCAGGAAGGTAATGAGAAAATGTCGCGGCGATGAAGTACCAGTGGTGGTAGTTGTGTTGGCCGAATAATGTGTAGAGGGGATCTAATTCAACTGGGCTGAGTTCCACTGCAAGGAATTCTTGATCAACTGCAAGGAAGCACAGGAGCAGGGTAAGACCTTCCACTACACGTGGTTGCTCTTGTCCATTTTTCTGGTAGTGGGAGAACTACCAGAGGACAGTTAGTTACCAAGCATTGAGTGCTACTTACTAGAGGCAGCAAAGTACGTGTCTCTCTGGGCTACCAAGGACGTGAATCGGATTCACGATACAAAGAACTTCTGGGTGCTCATGGAGGCGAGCATTCAGATGTGGATTAATAGAAGTCCATGCCTATCCCCCACAGTGTACAAAATTCTGCGAGATTTGCATACTTCAAGGCGGACAAGGATCTAGTGCAAAAGGATCCGGCGCAGCAGTGGACCAAGCTCCCCTTCATCGCCACTGATGATGCAACTTTTACAGTGTTAGAATCATGGCCTCTCGAGTGGCACACCCTAGATTTGGTTGAGTTGGATAGGATAGCACCATAGAAAAGAAAGGATGAAGCCAAGCTACATGTCATGCAGTTGGATGAGAAGTGGCAGAATGAAAAAGTGGCCACAGAGGTAAGGGAAATCCACAAGGTAGCAAAGATAGCTGCAGAGTAAGAAAAGGCTGCCAAAGTAGCAGCAACAACGCACACAATAGCGGCCACAACAAAACAGGAAGATGAGGGCCAAGAATTGTCTACAGGAGAGGAGGCAGAGGACATAGACCTTGCAGAAGAAGGTGTGGACCTGGGCACAACTTCCACCCAACTCAAAAGGTCATGCCTCACAGAGAAATTGGGTCCATGAAAAAAGGTCAAGGCCTCCAAATTGGCCACCGACCCGATGACGTTAACAGAAGGTGACCACTACAACATCGGCAACATGGTTCATGACGTCACCAATGAAGCACTCCAAGAATCCATGTCAAAGTAGCAGACTGTGTTGGGGGTGCTAAGGGTGCAGCTAGAGGAACTATAGGTTTGGCCCCCACAGGAAGGAACCATAGCCACCTACGATGCAACAGGCATATCAGCAACAGAGCAAATGCTTTGTGCAAGGACAGCCAACACCATAGTGCTACCAGAAGGGGTGCTAACAACAAAGAATGAGATCGACAAAGCTGCAGTTGGCAGGATCAAGGGACTTGGCCTTAATTCAACTGCTCTTTTGTAAAACACACTATACCAACTACAGGATGGAATAATAGCAGAGCATCGAACCAGGGAGGGTTGTGCAATTCAGGTGATGAGTGAGCAAAAGATCAACATTGAGCAACTCAGCCTGCACGTGACGAACTAGTGTCACAAAACTATCATTTAGTGCAAACAGTTGATGAAGCATGCCGAAGAGTCCCAGAGTTTTCCATCGTCGTGTACCTACCAACAAAAATACGGATCCATTATATAGAAAGTGGAGTCTGAAACGTGTGTGAGGAAACAACACGAGTGCAGCTGGAGCTGAATCTCCATATTATCAAGCTGCAGCTGAAGGCACAACCTTCCACTCCCCTAAAGTTAAAGAAAAGCGTGTTAGCGCTATTCAAATAGGGTTGGAAGAAATTGGACGGGTAGTGTAGGACTGTACCAGTATGTTTGACCAAGCCTTTGGAGTCCTCACATCCTTGCAGGAGGACCCCAACATACAGTGCCTAGAAATAGAGGAGTATGAGCTTCAAGAGTAGGATGAAAATGTAAGGAGAACTACGAAGATAGTTTTCCTCACTCAATAGCTCACAGAGATGCAGCAAGCAAGGGCAATGAAAGAATAGGTGGATGCCACAAGACAGAAAGAGTCACTTCTCAAAGGACGTGTCCAGCCATCGATTGATGAGGCCTTCACCATTATAGTCGATATCGAGGGCAAGCTTGCACAGATGCAAGGGCCCTATGAAGTAAGGTAGGAATTTGATGCTCACAAAGAAGCATCAGAAGAGCGAATGCAGTAGGTCTAGCAAATTGTAGAACAGTGCGCTACGGACCTTCGAGCAATGCGGGATCAGTTGGAGGGACTCCGTTCCAAGATCGCCACCATAACAAAGTGACTCAAGGACAAGTCGCGATGTTTGTTTTGGGGGCCTGTTGGGCATGGAATCCCCCCACATCATGTTTTGGGGCTCAAAGTGGAGGTTTTGGTCAAATATATTGTAAGACTCCATGAATTGTGGGTGCGAAGCATGAATTATAGGTTGAGTCATAGGGTTGCTGCCATAAGTTTCGTAATGTAATGTAATGTCATGATAGCCTACCCATGGTCCACAGACCATGGGATTGTATAAATAGAACAAGGCTTTAAGTTGTAAAGAGAGGGAAGGAGCAAGCAAAGGAGCAAAGTAGAAGTATAGCATAGAGTAAGAGTCTAAGCGTATTGGGCTGTAGTAGTAGCAAGAGGCTCTGCAACTGAGTGCGCAGAGGACTAGTAGAGTCCACAGCTGAGTGTGCGGACCCCTACAGTTAAGTGCGCAGGGCAGTGTCGAGTCTATAACCTTGAACAAAGAATAATAAAGATAAGTTGATTCCAAATTCTATGCATCTGTTTGTGTATTGCATTCTATACATTTATGTTGTTTTGTTTATCACACACACGTATATGATTGTTGGATATATTGTTAATTATCACTAGAATTACATAGATAAGTTAAGTAATCAGGTAATAATATGTTAAATAGTAAGGAACTTGTGTATAATATGGACCGTGCCCTGAGTAGGGCTGCACGAAGGTAGCATCATAGGTTGTGAGGGACTAATAGATGTGCGTAGCGACATGTGTGCAAGGTCAAACCATGGACCACCAAAAGTTCATCAGACATCCCCTCCCATACTACTTCTGGTGAGACCTCAGTCCGCGCTATGTAGACTATTGTCGAAAGGGCCAGTAGTATGGGGATTTGTTTGGCTAAATCAGCTCTAAACCTGGGTCAGGCCCATACAAGCCAACATTCCTTTCGGCAAACCTACGTATACCTCTAAAGATATCGAATCATAAAACCTCTGAATCACAACTGTACCAACTAGTAACAATCAGAAGATCTACTGTCGAATTAAAGATATATAAATAAATAGCAACAAAGATCACCCTTCTCAAATAATCAATCAATAAATCATACTCAATCTCCTTATGCATTCAGTTATACTTTCATGTCTAAGAAGACATCATTGACAGACAACAGTAAAATACCAGCACTGATCAGATAGATCAGTCATTTCTGACCAACAGGATTTTCTTTTGCATACACTACATGGAAGAGTCGAACCTGCATGTATAGGCACCTTTACCAAGGTGAACAAATGTATAGATCTGCAAATAAAAACTTATAAATTCACAACTATTCCAGCCTTCAGATATACCCATATCATAGCATTGAAAGCACAAAACATTTCTTAGCACTTAGATATCAGATCTCATAATGATAAGTCATTATGATCATGATCCATCATTAGATCTCATCCATCATCAAACTCTCAGGTGCATACTTAATCCAGATTAAGCAAATCATCAAAAACCCATAACATGCATAATTTATTTTGATCTAAAATTTCATAAGATATTCATTACTTGTGTCCTTATCCCTTTGATCTTCTCCTCCTTATATAGTTTTAGCCTTTCTCAATAACTTGGACCAAAACAACACTTAGAATCTGTGGTATTCTTAGATGGGATCAAATAACCATTACTCTGCTCAATATTGTGGACTAATACCATGGTATTCACCCTTGGTATTCTCCAATCCCAAATTTCCTTGATTTTCCAACACATACGTGCTTTTCCTCTTTTGAAAGTTCATGCATATGTATACACTCTTTTTGTACAGTGAACTCGCGTATACATCTTAACGTAGCTGAAAATATCTTTTTTCTTCAGCTTTTTGATTCTGATCTGTAGTCCTTTGTTCCATCATATTATTCTTTTCTATTACTTTGTTACCTCTGAATTCACTTGTTATAATTTGATTTTCCATCATACATCACTTTTGAAATGATTTCTCTGAACTGCCCTGCATTTTGTCACATCTGTAAACATAACTACCATGCATTCTGTCACATCCTATTTATGCTTTTATCAATTAGTTCATTCAACAAATATCAAGGAAAACACACACTAACAATATTCCCCTATCAAACCTTTGCAAATTATTATCTTCCATCTTTCTGTCACCTCTGACCTATAGATTCATCTATGTTCCATCATTCTTGTTCTGCTACAAGTGAGTCGCCATCAAGGACAACACCTGTATCATGATGCCAATAGATTTTCCTAAAGAAACAGAGTATTTGGATTCTATAACACCCTCTCCCATGTTTACCCACATTATTTGGCTTGCTTGGGGTAAACATGAGCTAATGGTCAGTATGATTTAACTGAACTTCCTATGTGGAATTAAGGAAATGGGTTTGATAACTGAAGACCTTTCTAACTTCCCTCAGGTGCCACAAGCTCTCTAGGAGTAACCCGACCCCTATGGGTGTCCAACCCCTTAGAGAATTGAATTTTTCCCTAAACTTGAGCCCCAATCTCTCCCTTGCCAATGCCTCCATATGACTATGGGTTTCCAGTCGCTCCTATAGTCCTGCATCAGTGCGACTATGAAATTTTCTACCAGTGTTGTGACACTGACTGCAAGAATTGAGACAAATTTCTATGGATAAAGTTAATCCTCTACCTAGAAATCCATGAAACTTCTAGAACTCATAAAAGACACGAAGATGATGCTTACAAATAAAAACTAGAACCAAAACTTGACCTGGCCATTCCCAACTAGCACTGACATTTTGTTAAACACTTGGTAGATATGCGACCTACAGATCATGAATGCAAGTCTGAACATAAGGGAAAAAAATCTTAACTGAGGTTTAAAAACAAGGCTCTCTACCTCCTCAAAGTAGTTTTCATATCATAAATTAGGTCTTGCAATCAATATTTATTTAGGCCAGCCAATCACATGATCAACAACTTTAACATACTTATTAAGCAATGACACATGAAAAAAATCATGGACTTACCCTATTGGAGGTAGTGCATGTTTGTAGGCCACCGATAATCTTCTCAATCATTTCAAAAGTCTTGAAATATCATGGTGCCAACTTGGCACATGATCTGATCCTCAAGTACCTCTTCTTGGGCTTGATGCAAAAATATAGATGCTCCCCATCTCGAAACTCCTTAAATGCCCTCTACTAGTTTGCATAATGCTTCTGGATATCCTATGTTTCTTTTAGATTCTTCTTTATAACCTTCATTTCCCATTCCATTTTTTCCAACATGTTCAGTCCAATAAGTACCATGTTCACTTGATCACTCTAGTTTATGGGAGTGTTACAACTCTTCTCATACAATGCCACAACTCTTTCGATACAGTGCCTCAAACAGTCTTAACATCAGTGACTCCTGATAAACATTTTTGTATGAAAACCCAACCAATGGAAGGTACTCCTCCCAAGTCCTCTACTGATGCATGACATACATCCTCAACATATCCTCCAGTATCGTCTTAACCTTCTTTTTCTATCCATTTTTTGGTCGATGATAAATTGAGTTGAAATCAAACTCAGTCACCCAATCCAGCAAAATATTCCTTCCAAAACTTGGAAGTGAACTTGACATCCATGTCTAACACAATCTTCTTCTAAACACCATTCAAACTCATAATCTCCCTAAGGAAGACCTATGCTACCTCACTAGCTGAATAGGTAGTCTTCGCTGCAATGAAGTGAGCTACCTTGCTCAACCTCTCTATCACAACCATGATAGAATCATGTTTCCTCGATGTCCACAAAAGACTTGTAATAAAATCCATGGAAATGACATAACATTTCCATTGTAGAATCAGAATAGGATGAATCAATCCACCCATATTCTTACACTCTCCTTTGAACTTCTAACATTCCAAACATCTTGCCACTAATTTTTCCACATCCTTCTTCAAATTTAGCTGGTAGAAAAACTTCTTAATTTCTTTTAATTTCTTATGATATCTAGGGTGACTTGAATATGGTTTTACATGAATCTCCCTCAATATGAGCTTATTGAGTTCATTGTCATCTAACACATAGGCCTTGTCCCTAAATCTCACCAATCCATCTGTAGTAAGATGATAATCCACATCATGATCACTTGTAACCTGCTCTAACCTATGCATAAGTTGCTTGTACCATTCATCCTACTATATATTCTATCATATTTTATCATTTAAATATCTCGCATATGCACTCATTTTTGCAACATGCTTCAACATCACTTTCATATTGAGATAATCCACAACCATGTTCTCCTTTCCCTTAATGTACCTGATCTCAAATTCAAACTCACCAAGAGTAGCCAACCCTTTCACTTTCCTGGAATTTAGATTTTTCTGATCAAACAAATATCTCAACCCACTATGATGACTTGTTGGGCATTAGATCCTCAGACCATGGGATTGTATAAATAGAGCAAGGCTCTAAGTTGTAAAGAGAGGGAAGGAGCAAGTGGAGGAGTGGAGTAGAGATAGAGCATAGAGTAAGAGTCTAAGTGTATTGGGTCAGAGTAGTAGGAAGAGGCTCTACAGTTGAGTGAGTAGAGGCCTAGTAGAGTCCGCGGCTGAGTGCGCAGACCCCCGTAGCTGAGTGCATAGGGCAATGTCGAGTCTAAAACCTTGAATGAAGAATAATAAAGAGAAGTTGATTCCAAATTTTGTGCGTATTTTTGTGTATTGCATTCTATACATTTATACAGTTTTTTTTATCACACGCACGTATATGATTGTTGGATATACTGTTAATTATCACTAGAATTACACAGATAAGTTAAGTAATCAAATAATAATAGGTTAAATAGTAAGAAACTTGGGTATAATAAGGATCACGCCCTAAGTAGGGCTTTATGAAGGCAACATCATAGGTTGCAAGGGACTAATAGATGCGTGTAGCAACGTGCACATAGGGTCAAACCGCGGACCACCAAAAGCTCATCAGACATCCCCAGGGTGTGGAAACCTGGTCCTAACCCCCTCCCATACTACTTCAAGTGAGACCTCTGCCTGCGTTGCATGAACTGTTGCTGAAAGGGCAAGTAGTACCAGGATTTGTTTGGCTAAATCACCTTTGAGCCTAGGTCAGGCCCATAGAAGCCAACAAATGATTCCATTGCCAGGACTGGCATCTGCATAAGGGATGTCTGATGTCATGCCATTGGAATCCAACAAAGAAAGAAATTGAAGGGTGGTTGGACCAGAAGATTCACAAGTTCGCGACGCAGCAAAACAGAAATAAGCTAGTATCTAAGGAACAGTGATTGGAGCACTACATGTATATGATAGTCACCTGAAGCCCTACATGGGTGGGCCGCCTACCTGACTATCTGGCTAAAGCACAGTCTTCCCGACCTGAGGAGCCGGGAAAGGGCACAGGACTATAAACACATGCAACAGATGCTGGTACCAAGGTAAGGACACAATTCAGACACATATGATTCAGAAGTAAGAATGCAGTAGGTACAACAAGCAAAAGCTAAATGCGCTACCGACATTCAAGCCATTTGGGACCGGTTCGAGGGACTCCATGCCAAGGTCGTCACGCTGACAAAGTGACTTGAGGGCAAGTCACAATGTTTGTGTTGGGGGTCAGTTGGGCATTAGATCCCCCCATAAGATGTTTTGGGGCTCGAAGCCTAGGTTTTGGTCAAATGTATTGTAAGACTTCGCAAATTGCAAGCATGAAGCGAAAAGTATAGGTTGAGTCATAGGGTTGTATGCCCTATGTTTTGTAATGTAATGTAATGTCATGTCGGCCTACCCATGGTACACGGACCTTGGGATTGTATAAATAGAGCAAGGCTCTAAGTTGTAAGGATAACTAATAAGCGAATGAGTGAAGAAAGAGATAGAGCATAAAGCAAGAGCCTAAGTGTATTGGGTTGTAATAGTAGGAAGAGGCTCTACAGTTAAGTACGCAGAGGCCTAGTAGAGTCTATAGCTGAGTGCGCGGACCCCTACAGCTGAGTGTGTAGGGCAGTCTTGACTCTCTAACCTTGAACGAAGAATAATAAAGAGAAGTTGATTCCAAATTCTATGCACCTATTTGTGTATTACATTATATACATTTATACAATTTTGTTTATCGTGTGCACTTATATCATTGCTAGATATATTGTTAATTATCACTAGTACTACACTGATAGGTTAAGTAATCGGGTAATAACAAGTTAAATAGTAAGGAACTTGGGTATAATACAGATCGCGCCCCGTGTATGACTGCACAAAGACAACATCATAGGTTGCGAGTGACTAATAGATGCGTGTAGTGACATGCACGTAGGGTCAAACTGCAGACCACCAAAAGCTCATTTGACATCCCCAGGGTGCGGAAACCAGGTTCTAGCACCCTCCCATACTACTTTAGGTGAGACCTCATTGTGCACTCCACAGACTATTTCTAAAAGGGCCAATAGTACCGAGATTTGTTTGGCTAAATCACCTCTGAACCGAGGTTAGGCCCATACAAGCCAACATGACTCTTCAACAAAAATTGCCTTCCAAGAAGATAATGTCCCCACATATTTAAGGCATGAATAATAGCTTCCAACTCAAGATCATGAGTCGCCTAGTTATGCTCATTCTCATTTAGTTTCCTCAACTCATAACATATCACTTCTCCCCCCACATCAAGACTCCACCAAGTCCTCTCATGCAAGCATTTGTATGCACTACAAACTCTTTGTTTGGATCTACAATATTTAACACTAGAGCATTTTTTTAACAATTGATTCAACTGATCAAAATGGCCTACAAACTCCTTTGTCCATTCAGATTTCTTAATTTCCTAGATAATGATGTAATAGTTGATGTAATGCATGAGAGGTTCTTGATGAAACTCCTGTAGTAGCATGTTAATCCCTTGAATGATCTGACTTCCTCCAAATTTCTAGGAGCTTCCCACTTCATGATACTTTTTGTCTTCTCTGAATATATTGTTATGCCATTCTTGGAAATAACATGTGCCAAATAGTATACTTCTCTTTGAAGGAAACTGCACTTGCTAAGTCTAGCATACAACTGATGTTGTCTTAGCAATCTCAACACTAATGTTAAATTCTCGACATGCTCTTCTTCATTCTTAGAATATATCAAGATGTCATTAATGAATACAATAAAAAACTTGCCCAGATAAGGATGCAACACATTATTCATCAAACACATAAAAGTAGCTAAAGCATTAGTCAAACTGGATGGAGCTATAGCAAACTCATAATTCCAATACCTGGTCTTGAAAGAAGTCTTGCATATACCCTATTCTTTTATCCATACCCCTAAATCGTTGAGAACATTGTTGCTCCCTTCAACTAATCAAGAAAGATGTAAATCCTCGACAATGGGTACTTGTTCTTGATCTTCACCTGGTTTAATTCCCTGTAATTAATTCACAATCTTATAGTACCATCCCTCTTCTTCACAAAAAATACTAGTGCACCCCAAGGTGATGGACTTGGTGTAATGTATCCTTTATTAAGCATTTCCTTTACTTTCAAATTCAATTCTAGTAACTCTGAAGTTCTCATCCTATAAGATTCCTTTGATGCTGGTGCTTCTACTAGTACGAACTCAGTATAAAATTCTACTTCCCTATGTGTAGGAAACTTTATAATCTCTGCTAGAAGAACATCCTAAAAATCTTGCAATGTAGTGTACAACCTGAATATTTTGCATCCTCAACATCCTTACCCTTGTCATTGGAAATATCAATTGTATGCATCGCACACCCTTTCCTGCAACTACGCTTAACCCACATAGTTGTGACCATCCTCACTGATGTATTCTCCTTCCACTACAAGATTCTCTTCTCTCCATTATCATCTAAGCACTCAATAGCCTTGTCATAGGAATCGACTTTGGTCCTATGGACATACAAACAATACATACATAAAATCATACTATATGATCCCAATGGAAATACATTCAAATGTGTTGTTGTAGGCATACCATTCAACTCAAATTCACAAGCTCTTACCCAATAATGAAATCTCTTTTGCATACTTGTAGCAAACTACACCAACCAAGATTCTGCATGCACTTATTTTCTCAAGACACACTTATCCACTAGGTCAGGATTAACATAACTACAATTAGATATAGGATCAATAAAAATACAAATAACTTGATCACAAAGCTTACCATCCATATCAATGATAGATGTCTAGTCATCTTCCTTCTTATTTTCCACAACTACCTAAATCTGAGGAATTCTATGACCGACATCCCCAACTATCTGTGCCTCCTAAGCACTATAGTTATGAGGCCTACCTCCCTAGTAGAATGCACAATCCTTCTTACAATGATCTTTGCCACGTATCCAACATTGCAATGGTGCTCTACTATCACCTCTAACTGTTTCTCTCCAAACTACGACACATGTCCCTTCTCAACTACACTGAAATTCTTGTAAGGAGCACCATTTTCTTTCTCACTTGTATCTTGAGGTCTTTCCCACTTCAATGGCCATTTTCCTTTGAATTTACCATATCCTTTCAAGACACTCTTAGTTGAACTTTTCACTTTGACTACTCATAACAATGCTTCAATTTATGGATGACTTCCTTTAACAATATAGGATAATCAAACTCAATTCGATCTCTACATGATGCTAGTAATCCACTAATGAATCTCTAAATATTATCCTTATCCTCCTTGAGATATGGCACATACCTCGACAAATCCCAGAGTTTTCTAATGTACTCATCATATGTCATATAACCCATCTGTAGCTCATAAAACGCGTTAGCTATATCATCATAGTACCTCTCCAATAACTACCTCTTCTTGAAGAGTTTCTCTAACTCATCTGAAGTCAAGTCTTCTTCTCGATTACCTTTGACATTCTTCACATCCTCCCACCATATATATTCCTTCCCTGTAAGACTAAAAGTGGCCACTTAGCTTTCATGTTCTCTCAGTCGTTATGCAATCTTAAGAATTTGTTGTTATGAAACTAGCTCACAAAAATATAGAAAATATAGATCAATGCCTTAGAAATCAGCCTCTTCAAGGGGGAAGCCTCCTTTACATTATAGAAATGAACAATTCTTGGATGATAAAAATGAAAATACCTCATTTCTATATACAAGAGTCTAAGTGGTCCTAGTATAATCATAGCCTACATAATAATAATATTGTAGGGGCACAACAATAACAATAGTGGGCTTCTACGGGGCACAATAATAACAAAATGGGAACTACATGGGCACAACAATACCATAAGGGGGTTGTGCTAATAATGTTGGGTTGTGTTATATTCTTTCCACATAGTTAACAGGGGGTTTGAGGGATACCCGTAACCCCACTTTATGGGGTCCGAGGCAGCGCCCTGGAAAATTTTGGTTTTGGACCCTACGTTAGGTTGGGTGGACCCACCTATGGTTTTGTGCATGATTTTCGCACATGTTTTTTGGAAGCAATGGTTTTCGTTCCATGGTATTGGATACTTCGGCATGTATAAATATGTATTGTAACATTGAAAGGAACATAATGAAAAAAATCAAGCTGGTAGTCCCGGTTTTGGGATCCAGTGGGAAATCTCTGTGTATATATGTTCTATGTGTTTTTCTCTCGCATTGTTTATTTTCTTTGTTTTAGAATTCGTATGCAAGTAGTTTCTGTATAGGGTTAAAACCTCCATTTGGTATCAGAGTTGTTTTGGCTTCAAGCGGATGCCTTTATTGCTGAGGAGTTTCGCTCGGGCCTGTGGTAGACCCTGTTCAGTGGGAGATCTACAAGATCGATTCTGGTGGTGAAAGAAGATGGCGAGCAGCGGAAAGATAGAGATTGAGAAGTTCAATGGTCA
Source organism: Pinus taeda (assembly GCA_000404065.3). Taxonomy (NCBI): domain Eukaryota; kingdom Viridiplantae; phylum Streptophyta; class Pinopsida; order Pinales; family Pinaceae; genus Pinus; species Pinus taeda. The sequence goes on along the minus strand of APFE030354309.1, from coordinate 146,829 downwards.
GAGTTTTGAGTTGTGAAACTCAAGATGGAGGATATATTGTGGATAAAGATCAGTGGATCACGGTAGATCCGGGTACTAAACCAACAGGAGTGACCAATGAAGAATGGAAGAACTTGGATCGGAAGGAAAAGAGCACAATATGATTGTGTGTCTCAGATTTAGTATTGTTGAATGTATCAGGGGAAGCTACGGTGAAGCCTCTGTGGGACAAGTTAGGGACTTTATACCAATCTAAGTCTATGGTGAATAAATTATTCTTGCGGAAAAAGCTGTATAACCTGAGGATGAAAGATGGAGACTCGGTGACAAAGCATCTGAATGCGTTTAATACTGTGGTAAGTCAATTATCATCAGTTGATATTAAAATTTCAGATGAAGATAAGTGCATCAGTTTGTTGTGTTCTCTACCAGATTCGTGGGATAGTCTGGTTATTGCAATAGGTAGCAATGCAACTGCTTTGCAGTTTGATGAGATAGTCTCAGCCTTGCTGACGGAGGAGATGAGACGGAAAAATATGGACAACCAGAATGGTGATGCCTTGTCTGTACGAGGACGGTCCCAGAACAGAAACAAAAATAAGTCATCGAGCGGGAGATCTAAATCTAGAGGGAGATCTAAATCTCCAGGAAAACCTACAAAGGTGGTGTGCTGGAAATGCGGAAAGGAAGGGCACTTTAGAAGGGAGTGTAAATCTAAAGCTCCTGATAAAGGAAAGGATCTGATGATGCTCCTTCTGCAGAGGCGAAAACCACCTCAGATGAAGGTGGGGATGTGTACTTGGCTTCTTCAAGTACACATGTAGATCATGAGGCATGGTTAATTGACTCAGGTGCATCCTTTCACTTCACTCCCCATAGAGATGGTTCTGCGAGTATGAGAAATACGATGGTGGTGATGTCTTCTTAGGAGATGATAGGAAGGCTAGAATCATTGGTCGTGGAAAAGTAAAGTTGAAGTTGCAAGGTGGAAGGGTTAGAACCCTTCCGGGTGTTCTGCATATTCCTGCATTGGCCAGAAATCTGATTTCTGTAAGCAAGTTGGATGATGCAGGTGTAAAGACAGTGTTCGACAAGGATACCTGCAAGATGGTTCGAGGAGCACTGGTATTGATACGGGGAGTTCGGATTGGAACTCTTTACAAGCTGCAAGGTAGCATTGTTGTTGACGGGTGCAATAGTCCTATGGTTCCTGAAAATGGAGCAGAAAATCTAGTGGTCTCTAGAGAGAAGACCATGTT